>JAREIK010007633.1:15000-18393 GCA_029783825.1 Sapria himalayana | reverse complement strand
CATCTCGAGCTTTCCTGGTGGAGTCGAGGTCTTGGTGTAGTATTTGTCTGTGCCATGTGATTAATGTCATTTTCTCTTGTGAGTTTTAATTGGTTGCCTTTCCAAAGCTGGGTTTTCGGAATATTGGTGCTAGGTTATTTAATGCGCCAGTGCATGTTCGAATGGTATGCATGTCCCTCCTGCATGAATTCTTTCCAAGTGTCGGGTTTCTTCCGAAACTACGTTCCCGGCATTTGAAGGAGCTGGGCTCGTGGTCTCCCCTGGTCTCTATCCCTCTCTCTCCTCTCTGGATGAATCTAGTTCTTGTTTCGTGGCGTATAGGTCGCCCGGTGGATATCATTGTGCAGGATGCGGTCGGAATTATTGCTCGTGTTGGCCGGTAGGTCTGTGCCCGCGTTGTCCATCATCCTGCTTCTCTCGGTGCAATTTTGTGGTTGTCTCGCATAGTTTCATCTTTTATATGCGAAGGGAATGCTCGGTATAGCCCAATATTGATGATATTTGCCGGGACGGTGGGTTGTAATTCCCAAGAGGAATAATAGTTCTGGAATATACGCGGGATTCAAATTGGTTTGGTGAAAATGTTCGAATGTTGCTCGGTTCATTGTCGGTGATGGTTGGCGGCCTTCAATTGGTTTTTTCACGGACATTAACTTTTATTGTCGTTAGATTGCATGTAAAAGTTTAGATTAATCCCCGTGAGCATTTCCTTGATGTGAAGATTTTTGTTCATGTTATTTTCACGCGCTTTGTTTGTTTTTCTCGACCACTTTCCGTCTAGTTATCACATGCACAACAATCCTCGGAAACTTCTTTATGGTGTGCGCGCGATGTGGGATAGTTTCTTTTTCTCTTCGACCACATTCTCGTCTAGTTCTCCATGCCAACAATCTCGCGGAAACTTGTATATGGTGTGTGCGCCGAGGTCGAGTTTGTTTGTTTTTCTCTTCGACCACATTCTCGTCTAGTTCTCCCATCCCCACATCTCTCGGGAACGTCTTTATGGTGTGCGCGAGATGTTGAGTTTGTTAGTTTTTTCTCTTCGACCACATTCGTCTAGTTCTCCCATGCCAACAATCTTTCGGAAACTTCTTTAGGTGTGTCCGCGAATGTCGAGGTCTCGGTTTTGGCGTCCCTTTTGTTTTCTTCGTTGCCCACACCATATTATTAGTAACTTTGTCATGTGATTATTTTCAATTCTTTTTTGGTTATATCTTTTGTTATTTTCCTCTTCAATCATTGTCACTATGATTATATCTGGTGCACACCTTAATCGTGCAAGTACATGCTCCTGTATGATCCCTCTATCCTCCCCCCTCTCAGTGTATGTTCCCCAAGCATTTGTGTTGATCAAATCTCGTGTCTATTTTCCTGAAATTTGGAGTGTTTCCTCTGAGTTTTTCTCGGTCCCTGAGCTTGTTTTTCTCTTCGACCACTTTCTCTCTTGGTCCTCCACAAAGATGCAAAAGTCTCGATATTCGTAACATGGGGGTGTCAGCGAGTTCTCGGGGCCTCGAGCTTTGCGCCTTCTCCCATCTTCGAGCTTTCATGGTGGAGTCGAGGTCTCGGTGTAGTATTGTGTCTGTGCCATGTGATTAATGTCATTTTCTCCTTGTGAGTTTTAATTGGTTGCCTTTCCAAAGTTGGGTTTTTCGGAATATTCTGTGCTAGGTTATTATGTCGCCAGTGCATGTTCGAATGGTATTGCATGTCCCTCCTGCATGAATTCTTTCCAAGTGTCGGAGTTTCTTCCGAAACTACGTTCCCGGCATTTGAAGGAGCTGGGCTCGTGGTCTCCCCTGGGTCTCTTTCCCTCTATCTCTCTCTGGATGAAATCTGTTTTGTTTTTCGTGGAGTATAGGTCGCCCCGGTGGATATCATTGTGCAGGATGCTGTCGGAATATTGCTCGTGTTGGCCGGTAGTCTGTGCCCGTGTTGTCCATCATCCTGCTTCTCTCGGTGCATTTTGTGGTTGTCTCGCATAGTTTCATCTTATATGCGAAGGGAATGCTCGGTATAGCCCCAATATTGAGTATATTGCATGGGATGGTGGGTTGTAATTCCCAAGAGGATAATAGTTCTGGAATATACGCGGGATTAAATTTGGTTATGGTGAAACGAATGTTCGAATGTGCTCGGTTCATTGTCGGTGATGGTTGGCGGGCCTTCAAATGGTTTTTTCACGGACATTAACTTTTTATTGTCGTTATTGCATGCATAAAGTTTTTAGATTAATCCCCGTGAGCATTTCCTTGAGATGTGAAGATTTTTGTTCATGTTTTTCACGCGCTTTGTTTGTTTTTCTCTTCGACCACTTTCTCGTTAGTTCTCCCATGCCAACATCTCTCGGAAACTTCTTTATGGTGTGTGCGCGGATGTCGGATAGTTTCTTTTTCTCTTCGACCACATTCTCGTCTAGTTCTCCCATGCCAACAATCTCTCGAAATTGTATATGGTGTGTGCGCCGAGGTCGAGTTTTGTTTGTTTTTCCTCTTCGACCACATTCTCGTCTAGTTCTCCCATCCCCCACAATCTCTCGGGAACGTCTTTATGGTGTGCGCGCGAATGTTGAGTTTTGTTAGTTTTTCTCTTCGACCACTTCTCGTCTTATTCTCCCATGCCAACAATCTTTCGGAAACTTCTTTATGGCGTGTCCGCGAATGTCGAGGTCTCGGTTTTTGGCGTCCCTTTTTGTCCTTCGTTTGCCACACCATATTATTTAGTAACTTTGTCATGTGATTATTTTCAATTCTCTTTTGGTTATATCTTTTGTTATTTTCCTCTTCAATCATTGTCACTATGATTTATCTGGGTGCACCCTTTTAATCGTGCAAGTACATGCTCCTGAAATTTTCAAGCATTTGTGTTTGATCAATCTCGTGTCTATTTTCCTGAAATTTGGAGTGTTTTCCTCTGAGTTTTTCTCGGTCCCTGAGCTTGTTTTTCTCTTCGACCACTTTCTCTCTTGGTCCTCACAAAGATGCAAAAGTCTCGATATTCGTTACGTGGGGGTGTCAGCGAGTTCTCGGGGCCTCGAGCTTTGCGCCTTCTCCCATCTTCGAGCTTTCCTGGTGGAGTCGAGGTCTCGTGTAGTATTGTGTTTGTGCCATGTGATTAATGTCATTTCTCCTTGTGAGTTTTAATTGGTTGCCTTTCCAGTTGGGTTTTTCGGAATATCTGTGCTAGGTTATTTATGTCGCCAGTGCATGTTCGAATGGTATTGCATGTCCCTCCTGCATGAATTCTTTCCAAGTGTCGGAGTTTCTTCCGAAACTACGTTCCCGGCATTTTGAAGGAGCTGGGCTCGTGGTCTCCCCTGGTCTCTATCCCTCTCTCTCTCTCTGGATGAAATCTAGTTCTTGTTTTCGTGGCGTATAGTCGCCCCGGTGGATA
>JAREIK010007633.1:0-5000 GCA_029783825.1 Sapria himalayana | reverse complement strand
GTTGTAATTCCAAGAGGAATAATAGTTCTGGAATATACGCGGGATTAAATTTTGGTTATGGTGAAACGAATGTTCGAATGTTGCTCGGTTCATTGTCGGTGATGGTTGGCGGGCCTTCAAATTGGTTTTTTCACGGACATTAACTTTTTATTGTCGTTAGATTGCATGTAAAAGTTTTAGATTAATCCCGTGAGCATTTCCTTGAGATGTGAAGATTTTTGTTCATGTTATTTTCACGCGCTTTGTTGTTTTTCTCTTCGACCACTTTCTCGTCTAGTTCTCCATGCCAACAATCTCTCGGAAACTTCTTTATGGTGTGTGCGCGGATGTCGGGATAGTTTCTTTTCTCTTCGACCACATTCTCGTCTAGTTCCCATGCCAACAATCTCTCGGAAACTTGTATATGGTGTGTGCGCCGAGGTCGAGTTTGTTTGTTTTTCTCTTCGACCACATTCTCGTCTAGTTCTCCATCCCCACAATCTCTCGGGAACGTCTTTATGGTGTGCGCGCGAATGTTGAGTTTGTTAGTTTTTCTCTTCGACCACATTCTCGTCTAGTTCTCCCATGCCAACAATCTTTCGGAAACTTCTTTATGGTGTGTCCGCGAATGTCGAGGTCTCGGTTTGGCGTCCCTTTTTGTTTCTTCGTTTGCCACACCATATTTTAGTAACTTTGTCATGTGATTATTTTCAATTCTCTTTGGTTATATCTTTTGTTATTTTCCTCTTCAATTGTCACTATGATTATATCTTGGGTGCACCCTTTTAATCGTGCAAGTACATGCTCCTGTATGATCCCTCTATCCTCCCCCTCTCAGTGTATGTTCCCCAAGTATTTGTGTTTGATCAAATCTCGTGTCTATTTCCTGAAATTTGGAGTGTTTTCCTCTGAGTTTTCTCGGTCCCTGAGCTTGTTTTTCTCTTCGACCACTTTCTCTCTTGGTCCTCACAAAGATGCAAAAGTCTCGATATTCGTAACATGGGGTGTCAGCGAGTTCTCGGGGCCTCGAGCTTTGCGCCTTCTCCCATCTTCGAGCTTTCCTGGTGGAGTCGAGGTCTCGGTGTAGTATTGTGTCTGTGCCATGTGATTAATGTCATTCTCTCCTTGTGAGTTTTAATTGGGCCTTTCCAAAGTTGGGTTTTTCGGAATATTCTGTGCTAGGTTATTTATGTCGCCAGTGCATGTTCGAATGGTATTGCATGTCCCTCCTGCATGAATTCTTTCCAAGTGTCGGAGTTTCTTCCGAAACTACGTTCCGGCATTTTGAAGGAGCTGGGCTCGTGGTCTCCCCTGGTCTCTTTCCCTCTATCTCTCTCTGGATGAAATCTAGTTCTTGTTTTCGTGGCGTATAGGTCGCCCCGGTGGATATCATTGGCAGGATGCGGTCGGAATTATTGCTGTTGGCCGGTAGGTCTGTGCCCGTGTTGTCCATCATCCTGCTTCTCTCGGTGCAATTTTGTGGTTGTCTCGCATAGTTTCATCTTTATATGCGAAGGGAATGCTCGGTATAGCCCCAATATTGATGATATATTGCATGGGATGGTGGGTTGTAATTCCCAAGAGGAATAATAGTTCTGGAATATACGCGGGATTAAATTTTGGTTATGGTGAAACGAATGTCGAATGTTGCTCGGTTCATTGTCGGTGATGGTTGGCGGGCCTTCAAATTGGTTTTTCACGGACATTAACTTTTTATTGTCGTTAGATTGCATGTAAAAGTTTTAGATTAATCCCCGTGAGCATTTCCTTGAGATGTGAAGATTTTTGTTCATGTTATTTTCACGCGCTTTGTTTGTTTTTCTCTTCGACCACTTTCTCGTCTAGTTCTCCCATGCCAACAATCTCTCGGAAACTTCTTTATGGTGTGTGCGCGGATACCGGGATAGTTTCTTTTTCTTTCGACCACATTCTCGTCTAGTTCTCCCATGCCAACAATCTCTCGGAAACTTGTATGGTGTGTGTGCCGAGGTCGAGTTTGTTTGTTTTTCTCTTCGACCACTTTCTCGTCTAGTTCTCCCATCCCCACAATCTCTCGGGAACGTCTTTATGGTGTGCGCGCGAATGTTGAGTTTGTTAGTTTTTCTCTTCGACCATATTCTCGTCTAGTTCTCCCATGCCAACAATCTTTCGGAAACTTCTTTATCGGTGTGTCCGCGAATGTCGAGGTCTCGGTTTTGGCGTCCCTTTTTGTTTTCTTCGTTTGCCACACCATATTATTTAGTAACTTTGTCATGATTATTTTCAATTCTCTTTTGGTTATATCTTTTGTTATTTTCCTCTTCAATCATTGTCACTATGATTATATCTTGGGTGCACCCTTTTAATCGTGCAAGTACATGCTCCTGTATGATCCCTCTATCCTCCCCCCTCTCAGTGTATGTTCCCCAAGCTTGTGTTTGATCAAATCTCGTGTCTCTTTTCCTGAAATTTGGAGTGTTTCCTCTGAGTTTTTCTCGGTCCCTGAGCTTGTTTTTTCTCTTCGACCACTTTCTCTCTGGTCACAAAGATGCAAAAGTCTCGAATTCGTACATGGGGGTGTCAGCGAGTTCTCGGGCCTCGAGCTTTGCGCCTTCTCCCATCTTCGAGCTTTCCTGGTGGAGTCGAGGTCTGTGTGTATTTGTCTGTGCCATGTGATTAATGTCATTTCTTCCTTGTGAGTTTTAATTGGTTGCCTTTCCAAAGTTGGGTTTTTCGGAATATTCTGTGCTAGGTTATTTATGTCGCCAGTGCATGTTCGAATGGTATTGCATGTCCCTCCTGCATGAATTCTTTCCAAGTGTCGGAGTTTCTTCCGAAACTACGTTCCCGGCATTTTGAAGGAGCTGGGCTCGTGGTCTCCCCTGGTCTCTATCCCTCTCTCTCTCTCTCTGGATGAAATCTAGTTTTGTTTTCGTGGCGTATAGGTCGCCCCGGTGGATATCATTGTGCAGGATGCGGTCGGAATTATTGCTCGGTTGGCCGGTAGGTCTGTGCCGCGTTGTCCATCATCCTGCTTCTCTCGGTGCAATTTTGTGGTTGTCTCGCATAGTTTCATTTTATATGCGAAGGGATGCTCGGTATAGCCCCAATATTGATGATATATTGCATGGGATGGTGGGTTGTAATTCCCAAGAGGAATAATAGTTCTGGAATATACGCGGGATTAAATTTTGGTTATGGTGAAACGAATGTTCGAATGTTGCTCGGTTCATTGTCGGTGATGGTTGGCGGGCTCAAATTGGTTTTTTCACGGACATAACTTTTATTGTCGTTAGATTGCATGTAAAAGTTTAGATTAATCCCCGTGAGCATTTCCTTGAGATGTGAAGATTTTTGTTCATGTTTTCACGCGCTTTGTTGTTTTTCTCTTCGACCACTTTCTCGTCTAGTTCTCCCATGCCAACAATCTCTCGGAAACTTCTTTATGGTGTGCGCGCGATGTCGGGATGTTTCTTTTTCTCTTCGACCACATTCTCGTCTAGTTCTCCCATGCCAACAATCTCTCGGAAATTGTATATGGTGTGTGCGCCGAGGTCGAGTTTGTTTGTTTCTCTCGACACATTCTCGTCTAGTTCTCCCATCCCCACAATCTCTCGGAAACTTCTTTATGGTGTGCGCGCGAATGTTGAGTTTGTTAGTTTTTTTCTTCGACCACATTCTCGTCTAGTTCTCCCATGCCAACAATCTTTCGGAAACTTCTTATGGCGTGTCCGCGAAAGCGAGTCGAGTCTCGGTTTTGGCGTCCCTTTTGTTTTTTCGTTGCCACACCATATTATTTAGTAACTTTGTCATGTGATTATTTTCAATTTTCTTTTGGTTATATCTTTTGTTATTTTCCTCTTCAATCATTGTCACTATGATTATATCTGGGTGCACCCTTTTAATCGTGCAGTACATGCTCCTGTAATTCTCAATGTCAAGCTTTGTGTTTGATCAAATCTCGTGTCTATTTTCCTGAATTTGGAGTGTTTTCCTCTGAGTTTTCTCGTCCCTGAGCTTGTTTTTTCTTCGACCACTTTTCTCTTGGTCCTCACAAAGATGCAAAAGTCTCGATATTCGTAACTGGGGTGTCGCGAGTTCTCGGGGCCTCGAGCGTTGCGCCTTCTCCCATCTTCGAGCTTTTCCTGTGTGGAGTCGAGGTCTCGGTGTAGTATTGTGTCTGTGTGCCATGTGATTAATGTCATTTCTCTCCTTGTGAGTTTTAATTGGTTGCCTTTCAAGTTGGGTTTTTCGGAATATTCTGTGCTAGGTTATTTATGTCGCCAGGCATGTTCGAATGGTATTGCATGTCCCTCCTTGCATGATGATTCTTCAAGTGTCGGAGTTTCTTCCGAAAAACTACGTTCCCGGCATTTTGAAGGAGCTGGGCTCGTGGTCTCCCCTGGTCTCTTATCCCTCTATCTCTCTCTGGATGAAATCTAGTTCTTGTTTTCGTGGCGTATAGGTCGCCCCGGTGGATATCATTGTGCAGGATGCACTTGCGGCGGAATTATGCTCGTGTTGGCCGGTAGGTCTGTGCCTTGTCCATCATCCTGCTTCTCTCGTGCATTTTGTGGTTGTCTCGCATAGTTTTGATCTTTATATGCGATGGAATGCTCGGTATAGCCCCAATATTGATGATTATGCATGGGATGGTGGGTTGTAATTCCCAAGAGGAATAATAGTTGGAATATACGCGGGATTAAATTTGGGTTATGGTGAAACGAATGCGAATGTGCTCGGTTCATTGTCGGTGATGGTTGGCGGGCCTTCAAATTGGTTTTTTCAGGACATTACTTTTTATTGTCGTTAGATTGCATGTAAAAGTTTAGATTAATCCCCGTGAGCATTTCCTTGAGATGGAAGATTTTGTGTTCATGTTATTTTTCACGCGCTTTGTTTGTTTTTCTTTCGCCACTTCTCGTCTAGTTCTCCCATGCCAAATCTCTCGAAACTTCTTTATGTTGGTGCGCGGATGTCGGGGATAGTGTTTTCTCTCGACCACATTTCGTCTATTCTCCCACTGCCAACAATCTCTCGGA
>JAREIK010007632.1:0-13787 GCA_029783825.1 Sapria himalayana | reverse complement strand
AGATATTCATGTTTTTTATTAATTTAATACGGGACTACTTACTTACCTAAATAAAGTTCACTTCTGACTTACCAAATAAGTTTACTGAAGGAACTGACCTAAGCATAGCTCTCGATCTCAAATACAAATGCCAAGAAAGAGATTAGATTCCTGGGATAAGTGAAAAATGTCTTTTATTTCTCTTTGAAGGCTTTTTTTTGTCCTACTTATATATTCCTCCAGCCTATCGAATTCGTGTGGTTATTAACCAACAACACATGCACTTTGTTGGCACTAAAAAAAGGTTTTTCAATCCACTAGTGCAACTGAAGGAATTACCTCTTCTGAACCGGAAGAAGAAAGAAAGAGCTCATAACCACTGCTTGTGAACAGATCTCCTCAACTGAAGGCGCACCCACTCTTACTATAAGTCTAGTCTCAATCTTCCTATGAATCTATCTATTCTAGTGGCATAAGGAAGAGTGACCACCAAGATAAGCGACCGAACCTGGCTGCCCAAGCAGCACTACGTACCTCTCGTTAATAAATCAAGTCGCACGTAGTTCTATCCTATGGTAAGAAGAAAACATTAGTACGAGTTCCGCGACTCCGTCTTTGTTATTGGTAGTGGAATGAGTAAGGTTGCTGCTACCCCGTCCTCTTTTCTTTAGAAGGTCAAAGATTCAGTCCTTTCCCTTACCTTTTCATCGATTAGCCTGTGTTACGCGTCTCAGTTACAATCCTAATTGCCCGATTTGAGTTCCATTCAGCCGAGTAAGCCGCCTACTTCTGCTTCTCTTTCTTTTTCTTTCTTAATTCGTCTAACCTCGACATGTAGGTATCCCAAACTCCTTGTCCCCTGAGTGTGCGAATCTGATTGAGTAAGGTCTCAACTGCCCACTCTGAGCCTTTTCTTGCTCAGCCGCTAACTTCATAGCGTTGAAAATCCTTTTCCGTCTGCTCGTGCTCGTTGTCGAGCTTCAGAACTATAGGTAGGCCTTTGCCCGACCTGGTGGGCATCTCCAGGGGCCAGTGGCGCAGTTCCCTAGGGGCCGACCCGACACCGACCTTCGGTCGATTCAGTGGGATTTTGTTACTTAACGTCAGCTCTGTAGGCAGGTTGATGTCTGTCTACATAGTTCCTTTGGTAGTAACCAGAGGTGCCACCCAATGTCCATCCATGAGTTTGGACATCAAGGTGAGTCCTGGTTTGTGTACTCGAGTCTTTGACTGGGATACAAAGCGGGTGTATGGTTAGTCATGGCAACGCGGGCCCGTATTAAACGAGGCGTGTTGGTGGCAGTAACCCACTGTCGTCGCACCCTTGAGTAGATCAAACTGGTGCGGATAATCCGACAACCCATGCATACCCTCTTCCAGTCACTGCTTCGTGTTGCACCGATCAGGTGGCAGAAAGTTTGAAAAGACTCTCGGTTATTAAGGTCACTGCTTAACAACTTGATAGCCCTTCTACCGTTGGAGCGGTCTTACTAAGTTTATGTATTGGAGCTTACCTGTTTGCTCGTACGGTAATGAGGGTGGCCCGACGTTCGGGGATGTTGCATTGCGCTTTCTATTTAAAGCAGTGTGCATCCTCGCTTCAGAGGGCTTATGGTGGAGAATTTCACCATGACTCACTTCCCGTACCCATCTCTCTGACACGCTCAGGGTATCCGAGGATAGATAATCCCCTCTTTTCATCGAAAACTTATAACAAGAGGGATGATTATAGTGATGTTAATTCAGATCTATCTTTCCTTCGGAACCTTGGCAAAGGTTGTTTGCCTTACCAAGAAGGCAAGTAAGGATACGTTCTCTAGCATTATCACTCCAGTCTTGGACTTGGACTCTGTGTTGTCTTTGATGTCTGATATTAAGCTACTGCGTTCCTGATATCGCCCAAAGATACATGCCTTGGGTGTCACGGATACCCCTTCATCAAGGGTTGAAGTGGGAGCCTACGTGGAAGGCCCTTCCAACTCATAAGCTCACTGAGAAAATTCTGAGTAGCGTCGAAAGATCAAGAGGAAGGTATCAGGACTTCGTTCCTGCTTCACCTCTTTACCTTTTGAGCTTGCCGTCCTTCTTGTGTTTGTTTACACATGCACGGGAGAGCTGTGGTCTCAGAGTTGTTTGTGGCCAGAGTTTACTCGTTATGCGTTGGACAGCAACAATAAGCTGATTACGGATGGAGCCTTGATTGGGTTCCAGGACCGTAGGCCGATGGTTGCCCTCCTGTGAGGAGTTTAGATCCCTCCATTCCGGGTAGACTCGGGGCTTCGTTAGAAGGTGGCGGCAAGCGCCGTATATTCGCCATTGGGGAACTACGTTAATCAGAGGTTGTTACACCCCTTCCATGTTGGGTGGCGGAGGTCTTAAGACGTCTCCCCCAAAGATGGGAACTTTTAACCAAACACAGCCTCTTGATCGACTGGTTGGCAGTAGGCACTGTTTCTCCTTTGACTTAAAGTTGGCCACTGATCGTTGGCCTTTAGTCCTTTCTGTTTGAGTGGTGCAGTACCTATTCGACCGCTCCTTTGCCTCAAGTGTGGTTAAGAATAAACTTGCATGCAATATCTTTGAGGTGCCTTTTGTTAAAACGAAGGTTATCTCCAGTATGCTTGTGGAAAGGCAGCCGTTGGGATATCACGGTTCTTGGCCTATTTTCCGCGCTATCACACCATATATTAGTGTGGTGGTGTGCGGAACAGGTGCACCCTGGTGTACGCTTTACATCGTACGCGGTACTCGGTTCTGATGTTGTCATTGCTGATCAGGAAGTCGCCAAAGTCTATGAATCCGCTTTGGGTAGATTGGGGGTAACAATAAGTTATCAAAAGTCCTTGATCTCCCATTCTGGTTCTGCTGAGTTTGCTAAACGCTTCAGGGTTAGGGAATTGAGAAAAGATTGATCTCCTATCTAAATTCGGAGTTTGTTAAACTCCCACCATCCATGTGGATCCATGGCGGTTCATATGAAGTACCCTTTCAAGCGGTTTTCTACCCTTGCTCGGGTGGCTGGTGCTAATTACCGTGTTTTGGCACGCTTGGACCATCACCGGTCGGCGCACTATGGGCGCCTCTGGGCGATGTGGACTAAGATTGAAATGCCGTTCCATCTTTGGATTGGGAGGGGAAGCGAGCAGCAAAGCGAACGGAGTCAGGCCCAACCACTTCACCAGTCCGGAGTAGAGCAGCACTGCCCTAGTCCGTCCGAAGCAGTACCGTTAGCCTGATGCTATGGTCTCGGGGCAATAAGACAGATTCGCCTCGCTTCGTTTCATGACAGGGTTGGCTCTCTGGAATGGTATGCCATCTTGCTGCTTTGGCATTGGCATTGGCATAAGGTAGGTCTTTCTTAGAGGGCTGTTCTGCTCTGCTTTGCTCTGCTGTGGTGTTTGGTTGCGACGCGCCCGGGAACTAAGTGTCGGGATCGGTTTTTGGTACCGGCATGCAAAGGTTCGAATCCTTTTACTCCAGATTATGAACACCCGATCGGATCTGTCAAGAACGAGCTGACGACTACAGGGGAAGCGGTGCAGTCCCTGAGCCCAGCTTGTAGCAAGCCATGTGCCTTGAACCCACTTTGCTAAGAGAAGATAGAGAAGGGAAAGACAGACGGCAGAAAGCAAGCAATCCTTCCAACCAGCCAACCCGAATAGTCCGATTTTTCCTCCACGGCGATAAGGGGCTAAAAGATCTACAACTTGAATTCCTGTTTCCAAAATAAATAGAGAATTTTGTATCTAACTGTATAAAGGCGGGCGCAGATCTATGAATAGGAGATGTTGTGCGAGTATCTACAGGACCTAAATTAAATTATCAACAGGCTCTCCAAGCACATTTAAAATTCGTCCGAGAGTCGCTCCACCGACTGGAACACTTAGAGGCCGTGGCAATCACTTCCATTCCTCTCATTATACCATCTGTAGCACTCATAGCTACAGCTCTAACTCCATTATTTCCTAATAATTGCTGTACCTCACAAGTCACATTCATTTGTTGACCGACAGTATCTCGACCCTTAACTACCGGAGCGTTGTAAATATTAGGCATCTTGCCCGGGGGAAAAGCTACATCCAGTACCGGACCAATGATTTGAGCGAGACGCCCCAGGTTTTTTTTTCAAGCGTGGAAACCCTAGCAATAAGGATGCAGGGTGGTCGAAGATCAGGGGAATATGAATTGAATGAACTCTTCCTACTTGAAGCTAGAAATGCGATTCGATCTCTTTCACGCTAAGTTTGCTTTCTTAATCTAGATTTGGTTGGTGTGCATTGATTGTCAGTTAGCTGGGTAATCCTGAAAGACAGGAAGATGCGGATAAAACAATAGACTGATAGAAAGACCAGACGGATCTACCCGCTGACGAGTCGACTCCCACCAGCCTGTCTCTTCTACCCGTTACTATTTGATTTGATAGGCCCGCCTTATGAACTGGCTTTTCTACCTGACCCGTGATCCTTATGCAACTCTCTCTGAATAGAGTTTAGTTTCCGGAGTAAAGAAAAGAGTAACCTCTTCTTTGCTTTGAGCAAGGCCTATCTCCAAATGCCTCCTACTTCTTCGGATTAGAGGGAGCGCGCTTCAAGTGTAAACTCAAGCTGCGAGAGATCGCTGCAGTCTTCGAATCAGCAAATTGATCTATACGCGGACGGAAAAGGGATCGACGCTCTTCCCCTTAATCAGCAACCCTATTATAGTATAAGCACTCTATAATAGAATAAAGGGGGCAACGCTAAAGCCCTGACGCCTTGTTCTTTGAGACCTACACTTTAAGCCTCCACTTGCTGCCTACGCTTGCTAGTTTCCTACCGTACTAGCTCCCTATCGGTCTACCGGTCTCGCCAGCCTTAGCCTTCCTCTTGACTAAGCCCCGCTTGCTCCGTAGTGCGCTGATTAAGGCATTTCCTACGTAGGAATAAGCACTTTGTCTTGTCGCTTTTTAGCTGGGTTTCTTGAATTGTTTCTAGTTTGCCTATATATATATATAAGTCGAATATCACTTCTTTATTAAAGAGTAAGAATGGTGGCGTTATCACTTGTTCAAGAGCGAGATAATTAGAGCATGCAGCTGATAATGGAGACAGAGATATAAAAAGTGTGCAGTGAGGGTGCTCGTAGATCTTAGTGGTCTACGATCAGTAGGTAGCCAGTCTTTACTTAACTCGGCCCAGCAAACGAAGGCCACTTTCGAAGGGGGCGCTAGCGCGCACTTCCATTTTCTCGCTTCCCTACGGAACAGAATGAAAGGGCTGGGCTTATGATTTAACACAAAAAGAATAAAATGAATAAGATTGAATTGATCTTTGACCTTGCCGTCAAGAACTGCTGTTCAGGTTTAGGAAGAATCATGTCTTTTATTAAGTTAAAGTGTGAAAGCCGAAACTGAATAGGAACGCTAAAGCCCTCTTTCTCGTGCACAGGATTCAAAGAGGGCTGACAAGAAAAGGGGGTAGTGTTCGGGTTATGTATAATGACGATTCGCAAAGTGCAGGTTTGCATCCGATGCCTACAAGACAAGGGCTTGCCCAAGTAATCACGTAAAAGGAGGGGCGCCGCGCCTCTTTATACTGAATCCTGCCAAGGACCGAGAATCCCCTGTCTCAGAATCACAGCACCAGTGGCTCCATTCCGTATAGCGAACAATCCGGGACATATCACCCTAGAGCTTAATATACTGTCCGTGCCAAATAAAGACCAAAGTGGGACTCTTCCTCAACGTGATAGTAGAAACAACTAGGCGTAGCTTTGACAATTCTTGTTTGGTGCCGCAATGGCGCAACCGCATCTGCAAGTAGAATCTCGATACATGAACTGCGCTTAACACTGACAAAATCCTAATGCACACATTTTGACTTGATCACAAAGTGGCAAACGCATATAAAAAGAAACCAGAGGAGCGGAGACTCATTCAGGCAAGTCACTTCACTTCGTCATACGACCGACGAACCCGACCCTCAACTTGCACCTTCATCTTGAACTTGAACCGCAACGCAAGATCAATTCCACTTGCACTTTCAAATAAAAAAGTAAAGGTAAGGAAGATTCACTGAACAAAGACCAACTCGACCAAAGAAACATACAGATCAAGTTTGCAATCTGTTTATCGCTTAAAAAAATCCCGAAGCGGCTCGATAACGTATCTTTCCAGCGGTTAGCGAGGAGAAAGCGCGAATACCTCTTCTCTCACTATACTGACTTCCCGGCAAAGCAACGGAGAAAGAGTGACCGACCACAGGTACCAACACTACTAGAACGGCACTGACAACTCAAAATCATAATGGCGCTCGCCTATTCCTCTCTCGGATCTACGACCACCCTCCCAGGAATGGGTATATTTATCAATATTTCCGGTTAGTAGGATGGAGCTATACGCAAGCCAATGCCAAGCGCTTTCGAAACCTTCTCTTTAAAAGTGCGGACGCAATCAGTGATGGCGCAGAGGACCAAACGCTTCCGCGGAGTTACTGGTGAAAGGCAAGCAACGCAAGGTGGATTGATGCTCTTTAGGCCGCACCGACCGCATGACGGCAATTGACTTTTTATGTTATGTTCAAAAAGAGCACTGGCCACCCTAACCGAGCCATGATAGCCAACGTACCACACACGTAGACCAAAGTCTCGATCACAGGAAAGGTCAACTAGACCGGAGCTCGATCCACACACGGCATGAACCTCTGGGGTATAAAAGGCAAAGGGCAGTTGAACCGGAGACGCGCCTTTTCCGCAATTAGCACTCTCGCATTCTGCTTTTTTTCTCACCATAGCTCGGTCCCTTTTCAAAGAAAGAGCCCTGCTTTTGGCCCCTGGAAAAAAACGACAAATGAGAAGGATGCTTATCAAAAGTGTCATACGACAGGAGTGGCGATATTGGGACGATAGCCTCTTTGGAGAAAGATAGAATCGTGTTTAAATAATTTAAAAAGATACTTTTTACTTTTTGTTTAAACTAAGAAACATTCTTGAAAACTACCCTATAGTACTACCCCTCTCTACGACCACTTCTGATCTTCGATCAGCCTGATCTACGACCAACCTTTTCTCAATAATAAAAAACTTGGTCATGACCCTTGGCATGGCATAGTTCAGATTGAACGACGAAGAAAATCATCATTACCTGCACCTCTTACATTCCACAGTAGCATCTTCATATAAATCCAAATATGTGGAAACACGGGAGGCCCTTCGAGGACTGAATTCCGTCGACGATTCCGTCTGAGCCCTGAGCCAGCTGCAGCATTATCTCTTTCTCCCAAGGTGGAAAACCCACTGACGCATTCAACATCCGGTGATTGAGTCTCTCCGACCAAATAGAGTGGATCCAACATATTAGTTCGTACGCTCGCCGATCCGGAATAACCAGGGCCGGGTGGAACGTTGGTGGGGCCATACCAAACCGCCTCACTGCGAAGGTAGAAGACCCTAGCGGGAGGTCCGGTATCAGAAAGGGCGGCATGAGCCAGCATGGGAACGGCGGGCGGCTCTAAGGGGTTGTTGAGAAAATTGTTAATTAATATTAAGCGAGGCCTATTGCAGGCAGAACTTTCATTGAATTTACTTTGTTTTTAGAAGGAGAGATAGATGGAATGGAGAAGAAGAAACTGGAAGAACAGAAAGATGAGGTTAGGGAGACTGCTTGGATATGCTACCTGCATCCACCTCCTGTGGGTTTTCATCCAAGTTGTCTTCATCAACTACCATCTGCTCAGCTCTATCGACTATGTCAATGCCAGCTGTCAGCTGTATGGTCCATATTCTTATTATGACTATCAGTCTGCATATGGTCGCCTCATTCTCCAAATTCGTGGGCTCAACTTAAAACTTCCAAGACAGAAAAGCGGAGGGATCGAACTAGCCTGGTTCACCAGACGACTTGGGGAAGGAACATTCGTTACTAGCTGGCCCACTCCCATTATCTTTCATCTGCGATCTTGGCTTGGGTTGCTCCGACCCGACCCTTGCTCCTTCAAGGGCTTTTTTTATAGATTAAAGGAAGGGGTATTTTATGTGGCTTTGAAGCAGGGCCAGAGAGATTGCAAAACTTTCGGAGACGGGATGAAAAGATTTTTGGTAGGCTTGATATGGATACAGCTGCTTTATCACCCACCCTAGAATCAAGCAGTTCGACTATACCGCCTTAATTCCCTCATTCAGGACAGATGGAAGCAGGTTATGGATCTGTTTAAGTTGGTCGATCAATCCCTCCTTTCTTTTCCTCCGGACACCTTAGAATAGATTGGATTGGAAGGAGGGTGAGGAACGAACAAAAAGGTTTGACTGCTGGGATCCCAATCAGCCTGCATCAGCGGAAAATGGAACTATCGAATCACGCTCGCTTTCTCGGTATGGGATGAATTGCTTAATCGGCATTTCTTTCCTTCCCTAAGTCGATCCACTAGTAGGTAGCGGTAGGAGATTAAATACAAAAGACCTTCCCTTATTAGCCTGGGTTTGATTGGCCCGAGGCCAGTCGAGAAGAAATAGAATCAATAGATTGAACGGTAGATAAAGGCAACGAAGCTGAGAGGGGTAGATCTATCTAATATGGACCGAGAACGGAGGGTCCTCGCCAACTGCTTATCTCTCTTCCTCGCATTCCATTCATGACCTAACGACTCTCCCTGTTTCGGGGAGGGAATCACTTGTAAGAAAGAAGTCTCCTCCAGCATTGAAGTGCCTAATCTGAATCTGATCTAGGAAAGTGTCCAGTAAGCTATATCTAGCAGCTCCCCCGTCCGCGATGCATGGAAGGATCGTGGTGGCGGATCAGGAACCGGCTGACCAATCCCAAACTGCCGTCACACTCTCTCACCCAGGTACCACTCGACGTGGTCCAGTCCACTCGGGCACCTCTACTCAATTCGGTCGATTCAGTCACGTATCGAAGAGGGCTATAAGTAGGCCGTTTGCTATTGCTATAAGGGCTGCTCGCCTTTATACGACTTGGCTTCGCTATCGCTCATGTATTGTGGTCGACCTATAAAGCAGTCTTCCTGCCATACCAGAATGCCTATTATCTAGTGCTAGAAGCTTCGCCAGAAGCAAACGATGTCGCTCTGCTTCGTAGACAAGGCTCGTTCCGTACTTGACTTACGAGCTCGTGTAGTACTCGCCCCTCTCTCTAAAGGGGCTTATGCACTCCACTCGCTGTCTACTAAACGAGCGAGCGATCCTCTTCCTCACCCTACTCTTTTCTTTCTGCTTTACCCGGTTTGGGGGATTAATTGATTGGATACCCGAGAACCATAATCTTTCCTAGGAACAGCTTCTACGACGATAGATAGGGGTCAGGTTTGTTTGGCATCTATGCCCCCTGCCCTCCAAACAGTATGGGAGCCTTTCAGCTCGTACTGCTCACACTCCTAGATCTTCACGGCACCTCCTTCACCACTGCTCCCAGCTCCGAAAAGCGAGGCCTCAGCTTTCAACAACACAAAAAAAAAGGCAACTAAGGTTGCCCACTGATCGATCCTAGGTGAAAGACAATCCCTTCGCCTCTCGGAAGTGAGAAAGCGAACAGCAAGTTTAATAATAATACATTATCAGCTTCATAGCTCCAACCTAGACAAGGGGCAAGCCAAAACCTGCTTAAGGAATGGCTTCATTCTTCTTATTCTTATTACAAAAAAAAGGAAAGAAAGGGGAGCAGGGAATCGCAAGAATTGATCAGTCCTATATTGAATTGCATGGGGTGGGAAAGACAGGTTCGGAAATTGCCGGATTAGCAGGAGGAAGGGCGGCCCCACCTGAAACAAAGGTGTACATACATAAAGAAAGAGGCTGGTTATGGCCTTGACTTGTCCTTCCCATCTATCTTGACCAGGAAGGGGAGTAGGGTAGGGGGGAGGCCTTATCTATTTTTAGGGATCCCTCCGATTTAGTCCAGGCTTCCCGGACTCGTAACAGACGGCTAGGAACAATCAAATCAAAAGGTAAGTAGTCTCTGCCGTTGCAGGTCCTTCTCCTTCCGCTGAGACGGCCCTTTTTCTTTTTTGTTCACCGCGGCACGAAAGAATGTCTCAGAAAGAGAGTGGCGCCTAGCCGTTAAGAGCGTCTGTTGTCTTTGTAGAGGAACAGTACGATCTTGGACTGGCCCTCTTCGCATGACCTAGAAAGAAAAAGAAGTCCGTGCTACTATAAGGCCTCTAAACTCCTCCCTCAGGACACTGTTGCGTTGCCCAGGGGGACGGGGTAGCCCCGACTTCCATAGGTCCTTGGTTCGACCTCCTCATGAGAATGGAGGTCCTTGCGCGGGCGTCTCCTCCCTAAGACTTGCTTGCTCTTTATGGAGTGCCCCGTGGTTCCTCGAGTGCCAGCCGCAGAGAGAAATGCCCTCCACTAGGGCGCTATTGGCCACTAACCACTCGCTCGCCGGCCGCTTGGGCTCCGCGTTTCAAGTTCGTTATCCTAACCGTCTCCTCTGCTCTACCGGGAGCCAGTTCCGGCTTGCTTCTCGGGTGGGCTCCAGTGTTTGCTTGCTTCTTTTTATTCTTAAGAGAAGCTACACAAGCCAGTGTGGTGCGGCTGAGCCAGAGTGGGCTCAGCAGTCGGCCTATGTTTCCGGGCGCACGCATAAAGGCATGATGAGTTCCACAAATCTCACTGCACTGACCATAGTAAACTCCTTCTCGTTGTACCAAAATATAGATCTGATTTGAACGACCAGGTACAGCATCACATTTTACACCTAAGGAGGGTACAGCCCAACTATGAGGTACATCAGCAGATGTGACAATAAGACGTAGATTTGTTTTGGCTGGTACAACCACTCTCTTGTCCACTTCTAATAAACGTGATTGACCCAATTCTAGATCATCTTCTGGAATCGTATAACTTTCAAAGAGGAGTGACTCTTCATCGGAACTGTTATAGTCTGAATACTCATAAGTCCGATACCATTGATGTCCAATAGCTTTGATAGTAATGGCAGGATCTACGACTACCTCGTCCATTGAGTATAACAGAGCAAATGATGGTATAGCAATGAACATCGGGATGATACTAGGAAATATGGTCCGAAGAATCTCGATAGTAGTTCCATGAACAATCCTTTGCGGGATTGGATTTGTTTTATAGTGGAAATTAAATAAAGCGCGAACCGAGATCCGTAATACGAAAACCAAAATGAGAATGAGGAAGAAAAAGATATCGTGATGTAAGTCCTTTATTCCTTGCATCATAGGTGTTGCTGCGTCTTGAGATCCTAATTGCCATGGTTCCGCTGCATCACAGGGAGAAATCGTGAGGAATAGCCATTCTAGAACAATCATTTTGTTTGCTTCATTCTTTGACCGCTCCCCCCCAAAAAAAGAAAAAGAAGAGAGACTGATTATTTGTATCCCAATTAAGTTAAGTCAGACTGAAATCCTTGGTTGGTTGTTGACCAACGGAAAGCATGGGAGTAAGGCTTGATCCTTCAGCGCAGTTGCAGCCTATTATCTAGATATAGCAAGAGCTGCTCCTAGTCGGAAAAGATAAAATAGAGAGTGGCTAGCGCCCACGCCCACCCCATGGAGAAAGCTAACCAAGGAGATAGTGACATAGATCAGAGAATGGAATATTGATTGTAGAAGCTAAGCTCACTCAAATATGGGAGTTCCTTAATACAGATAATAATACCAGCCATCCTGCTGTGACTTTTTTTCTCGTTTATACAATATGGAACTCTTCTTTATAACTAACTCTTTGAGCGTGGCTCTAAGCTCCACCTTTCGCATACTCTCCTCGATCGTCTGATCCATTGATGAGTTAAGTTAGGAGAATTGAGGATGTAGAGAATCCGATCATTGCTCAGCTGCTCGGGACATTGAAGAAGACTGTCCATCATCGAAACTGAAAGCAAAGAAAGCCTTGGTTGAGCTTTGAGTTGGCTTGAAATGTACACACAGGAGTGTAGGCGTGACATAATTTACGGAAGCCAAGCAGCGTCAAGACGAGTCTGTTGATTACTTTCTCGCCATATGGAGAAAGATTTCACTCTCCTGTGAGCAAGAGTTATTCGAAGCGCAACAACTTCAGATGTGCATCAATTGCTTCAGATAGGAGTTGTCTCACATCTTGGCTTCTCAAACAATCAATACTTTTGATCCGGAAGCCCAGCCCAGATTTTTATAAAGAAGGAAGAAGCTAAGGGCATGAAAGAATAGGAAGAAGCGGGGGATGGTTTAAAAAGTAGCTGCCGCTTAAGCTGTTAAGCAAATCCATACTTCTTCTTCATATACATGAAACCAAAAGGGTATGAGATAAGGACAAAGCAAAGCTTATTCTGGCGACGAACGCGCAAATTGGTTAAGCGAAGTTCCCAGCTGCCGATTGATGTTGCACTCGTGTATAATCCGTTTGACTCAATGAATTGCTGGCTGGCAAGTAAACCATTAATTGACTCTTATAAAACGTAGATTGACATCTTGACAAAGAATGGAACAAGCCTAGTGTTAGATTCCCCTTAGGAAAGAAACGTGCTTTAATAGCCTATTTATAAACTCATGAGACCGTGACTCCCACTCCCAAAAGTCGTCAGATGCCTACTTTATCCCAGGTACCCCTTTTTAGCCAGGTTATACCCATTTATGGAAATATTAAGTTAGTGTGAAGTTTACCTATCTGCATGAGGAGTTTGCCTCCCACGGTGCGGTTAGGAAATTATCTTTAAACCTGCATAGTGCATAGTATGGCTTATTTAATTAGATTTTGTTTGGACCAACCATAACGCATGACCTAGAAAGAAAAAGAAGTCCGTTACTGTTGGTCAGCATTACCCCTTCTCTCACTTAGCTCACTGCATTTGCTGGCGTAGAGTTTTGCTTCTGCTTTTTAGAGTGGAAAAACTACTCATTCGCAATAACTTCTTTCAATTTCAATTTCGTATCAGCCGTTCATTTCGCAAGCGAGGCTGTAGGGGATTCCCGCAGGGCTATGGTCAGAACGAGTCCTTATGGTAGGAAGCCCAACAAATAATACCATTCTCAAGCTACTCCAGCCTCAAGCATACTCTCTCGAAAGGTGCAGGAGGTGCGGACGGAATCGTCACCGCCTCTGTATCATACTTGAAGACCGTTGCTTGCAGTCAGTCATCTCGCTTTCTGAGCCGAACTCTTATTCTTTATTTCTCTGAGCTCTACAAACATTGAGCCTTCAGTGAAAGATTCCCTAAGCTGTGCTCGCTTGACTGGCTTTTCGAATCTAGGCTTTATACCGGACGTAGACTCCAACTGGTTCACAACGTGGCTTTCGAGTCAATCTTTCCTGTTGATTACCTTTTTTTTTCATTATCATTAAGTTAAGTTGTAAGTTGCCCCAGCTAGCAACCGGGTAAGATATAGTATTAGCTCTATCTGCTGCATACTTATCCCTTTATGAAGAAAAGATCATTTCTTTTCCCCTACCTTAACTTAACTCAATAGTTTCAACTATCCTTTCCGGGGTCCGGGTTAGCTTTATTGTATTCGAAGTTGCTAACTCCTGGATTATTATCGTTCTTGCGGCCGCGGAACCTCAAACAAGTGAGAAAATGGTTTATTGCTTCAAACTTCATATTTTTTATTCGAAGTTGGGCAGGGGGAGGCAACTTATCCTTCGATATGCACTTCGGCTGATATAGTCTTCGGACTTCCCTCCCCCTACTTCGACAGCTAATGAACACCGTGAGTAGTTTCTTACTTTCACACTTCCAGAAGTGAGCTACGGTCAATAGGTTGATGTTCTCCTGAAGCTTGAAAGCGGCTTGGCTTCCTACTCTAACGGATTGGACTGAAACGGCCTCAAAGTCAAAGCTTCCATCGCCGGAGACGATCACTCAGGACTGA
>JAREIK010007631.1:0-89344 GCA_029783825.1 Sapria himalayana | reverse complement strand
TAATTTTTAATTTTTAATTTTTAAATTTATACTTCTATTATAAGCATATATTTTTTATAGATAAATAATATATTTTTTAAATTATATTTGTCCCACTAATAATTTATTTTGTAATAAATATTTCTAAATAAATACACTAATAAATAATTAAAATGAATATTAGAAAATTTAATAAATAGCAATAAAAAATAGATTTATTAATTATTAAGTAGTATTTAGCGGTTTAATAGTTTATGTATTTGGGCATTATGGGTTTTAAAAGTTTACCGATTTAACTTTATATGCATTTAGTAGGGCTGCTCATGGGACTCAGAAATTTGTGACCCAACCCGAAGTCATGTCTCGGAAGAATCGAGACTGAGAAAAATCCGTTGTCTTTGACTTTTCCCATCCTATTTTGTCACGTATTTTTTCTTTTGGGATGGTTCCGGATCTTAAGCAATATCCATCCCGAGAACCACCCCATCCTAAAATACCAATACTAGAACCATGAATATATATATAACATGAAGATGCCACCAATTCCACTATAGCCCATCCAATTCCGACACAGCTATTGCTGTTCCGACAAGTTCCAGGCCACCTCACACTATTCTAGCCATGTTCAGTTAGGTCTAGCCCTTGTCCGTCACACTTCTGGTTGCCTCCACCGTGTCTCAGATGCCACCAGCATTTTGGTTTGTTTTTCTGATGAGAATTGAGTGATTAATTATTATTATTATGTGTCTCAGTCAGTTTTGTTGAGTATTGGTTGTGGTATTGTGGTTGGGCCGAATGAGTGGGGTGAATGTGTTACAGTAAGTTTTGTAGTGCTTGCTTGTTTGAAATATTTATATGTATTTATGCTAAACATATAATATTAATTAATGGCAATGAAGATGGCACAATCCAGTGGTAAACGAAAAATACAATAAATTGAAGATGATCACATCTCAAATGATTAAAGTACTAGTAAATCCAATCATCATCCTTTCACGAACCCTCTTATTGTTACGGCAGGATCTTTTCTTCCAATTGTAAAAGAAAGTCAAGGTACATCTGAACCTCGAGCTCATAAAAAGTATAATTCTACTGTTTGGGAAACTTATGAGATATTAGTTGATTTAGAGGGAAATGAAACTGGTAGGGCAACTTGTATATGGTGTAGAAAAGAATATTTGGCAAAATGTGATCAAGGTACTTCGGGTTTATGGAAATACTTGAGAAAGACTTGTAGCAAATTTCCACCCAAAAAAGAATTAATAGAAGCTCACAAAGGTGAAGACAAGTCACAATCTTTATTGAGTTTCACTAAAGTTACTAGTTCAGAGGATAACAAATTCACTTGTTGGCAATTTGATCAACAACTAGTTAGAGAGGCTTTGGTGAAAATGATCATAAAAGATGAATTGCCATTTTGTTTTGTTGAGAGGGATGAGTTTAAGGAGTTTTGTAAAGTTAGTGTGCCAAAATTTAAATTTCCATATAGGCACTCTCTAATGAGAGATTGTTTTTCTTTGTTTCTGAAGGAAAAGTAGAAATTATTTGATAGCATATCATCTCATTGTTGTAGAGTTTTATTGACTACCGACACTTGGACTAGCATTCAAAATGTGTCTTATATATGTTTGACTGTTCATTTCATTGATTCTCAATAAAATATACATAAATGGCTTTTGAACTTTTGTGTAATTAAAAGTCATTCTAGAGTTAATATTATAAATGCTATTGAGTTTTGCATGAATGAATGGGGTTTGTGAAAGTTGATGTACATTATAGTTGACAATGCATCAAATAATGATGTTGCAATTGAACAATTGAAAAAAAAAGCTTGAGAAGAAAAGTGTTGTACCTTTGAGATGCGAGCATTTTCAAATGAGATATTGTGCTCATATCCTAAACTTAATTGTCAGAGATTGCATTGCAGTAGTTGAGGTTGCTATTCAAAAAATTAGAGGTGTGGTGAAATATGTGAGGAGCAATCCTAAAAGAATAGATATGTTTAAGTTATGTGTTGAAAAGCAAACTTGACATATGATTCTTCATTGCAATTAGATTGTCCTACAAGATGGAATTCAACTTTTTTGATGATACAAACTGATATAAAATATCAAAAAGAATTTGATAAGTTGGAGGACAAAGACAAAAAGTTTTTGAAGGAGTTTAGTTCAAACGTTACAACTGAGAGAGACTGAACAAAGGCCAAAATTTTGGCTCGTTTCTTGAAAACTTTTTATGAGGTAACTTGTAAATTTTCTGGCTCATAATATTCTACCTCTGGTGTTTATTTTTCTGAGATTATTCGAATTTTGAAAAAAATTTGAGCTTTGTGAAAATAGTAGAGATACAATGGTGTCTGAAATGGGTATGAAAAGTGAGGTATAAATTCAACAAATATTGGGGTTCTTCTTCAGTCAACAATATTATGCTTTTTGTAGCGGTAGTGTTGTGGATCCTAGATATAAGCTCAAATATCTCAAGGTTAAGTACACTTAGCATTATGGAGAGGAATTGAATAAAATTTGTGAAAAAGGTTGTAAATGCATTAAATGAGATGATGGATGATTATAAAGATTTAAATGAGATGATCAAAGAAGATGATTTCCTCTTCTACTTGATTGAAAAAAATGATGATTCTTTGATGGTAGTGATACTTATGTTGATGATTTTTTTTTTTGTTGAATTGGAGAAAGTACAAGAAGTTGCAGTTTGGAAGAGTTGGATAGGTACTTAGAGGACAAACATGAAAAAATAGAATTGATTTTGATCTTTCAATTGGTGGAAGGTAAATGAGATTAGATATCCTTCTTTGGCCAATGTAGCAAGTGATGTATTTGCTATCTAAGCATCTACTATGGACTACGAATCTACATTTAGCCCTGAATGGAGAAATTTATATAAATTTAGGAGTTCTTTAACACCTATTACAGCTGAAGTTCTCATATGTCTACAAGATTGGTTGAGAAGCTCAAACAAACCTTTGAAATTGAAGAATTAGTTCAAGACCTTTTTGATAATGAATCAGGTTAGTATACAAATCTTGTAAATTTTAATTTCACTTTTACTTATTCTATTCATTCAATTTAATAAAAATATGGTTCAATTATAATTTTCAGTGGGGTCTCAAGATCCAAATATTCTTCCAACTATAGTTGGCCAACTAAATTTGTAATGTGTGTATTAAATTTTATAAGGTAATATTTTGTTTTTTTATTAATCTTTCAACTATGAAATTTATCTCTGCATGATTAACACGTTTTCATCTTTGGTTGACCTTCTTCAGTGGAGAAAGAAAAGGGAGGAGTTGTAGAAGAGTTAATTAATTGGGTTTGGATTTTCGTTGTTGTTCCATGATGAACCTTTGAAATGATTATTATCATGGTTGTTATTAGTTGTATTTTTTTGTTATATTAAGCTACCTAATTTTAGCAATTACTTAAGTAATAATTGCTGCTACCAATGTTTGTGGTCATCTTTAGCTATTCCTTAATATTTTAAGTAATTGTTTAAAAAATGTAGTATTGCTATTATGGTTAACTTCACTCGGCTGAACAAAGCCAACTTGTTAAAAAATAAAGAACCAAATTAAGCACACAACTCGGTCCCATTCTATTTAACATTTCTATCCTTTTCTCCACACCAAAGCTTTCGACAATGTAATGGAGCTCATTTGTGGTATTCAGCCTATTTGACTAAACAAAATTGGCCCAATTTGAGTTTGAAAGATACATAACTAAGGAATGATAAATGGTACAACAAAGGTTTCGACATCAACTAACTTGACTGGTTTGAAAAAAATAAATGGAAAAAAATGTCCGAACTCTGTTCCATCCCGGAACAATTTTATCCTACCCAAAATCCCCGATCTCCGTCTCATCCCGTCCGGATATTTTCAACCTATTGGATGGGTCTGGATCTTCAAAAAATAATCTCTGAACTATGGGAAGGGACTGGAGATTTGTAATTTCCTTTCCGTCCCGTCCCATGAGACCCCATAGCATTGAGTGGTTTATAAGTTTTATTTTAAAAATAAAATAACAAAAAATTATTTTTATTATTTTTTGATATTTTCAAAGGTTAAAACCTTTGAAATATAATATTTTTAATTTTTTTTTCAAATGTGAATACAATATTTAATTGAAACTAATCATTATAGTTATATTTTATATAAATTCAATCTAAACAATTTTTTTTGATAAATATTCTAATAATATAATCAAAAAATAGATTTAATAACTCTATTAATAATAAGATAGATATTAAATTAAAATATAATTACAAAACTTAAAATGATTCATAAGCAAGCAAATATATTACTATATAATAATTTTTTGTTTTGTATTTTTTTTTCTTTTAATAAGTTTATCTATATTTGATGAAAAATAATTTATATAAATTATATTTGTCTAACTCATAATATATTTTGAAATTAATATTTATATATAAATAAACAAATAAATAATTAAAATGATTTTTTAAAATTATAATGAAAAAAAAATGAGATTTATTTTTTATTTCTTATTATTTAGGGATACCGGTTTAATTTAGATTAAATCCATCTCATTAATAATTTATTTTGTAATTAATATTTCTTTAAAAATAAACTAATAAATAATTATCATAAAAATTTAAAAGTATACTGAATATAAATTAAAATGAGATTGAAGATTTATTATTAATGTATACCAGTTTAATAGTTTAATTATTTAGAGGTTTTGTCGTTAGGTGTTTAGCGATTTATGATTTTAGGCTTTTAGTGGTTTATAGGTTTTATAAAAAAAATAAAATAACAAAAAAAATTTCTATAATTTGTTATCATTTTCATAGGTTATAACCTTTGAAAAATATAATAATATTTACAATTATTTGAAATGTGAATACAATATTTAGTTTTAATAATATTAATAATTATATATCATATAGATTCAATATAAACAATTTAATTGATAGATAATATAATAATGATCAAAAATTAAATTAATAAATTATTAAAAAAAAGATAGATATTAATTAAAAAATATTTACAAAATCCAAATTAATTCAAAATTATAGTAAAAATATTACTTGATAATAATTTTTAATTTTTAAATTTCTACTTCTTTTATAAGCGTATATTTGTTTTTATTAAAAATAAATTAATTAAATTATATTTGTCGCACTCATACTTTATTTTGTAATAAATATTTCTATAAATATAAACTAATAAATAATTAAAATGAATCTTTAAAATTATAATAATAAGAAATAAAAATTTGATTTATTAATTATTAAGTAATATATAGCACTTTAATGGTTTTTGTATTTAGGCATTACGAGGTTTAGGAGTTTACTGATTTAACTGTCTATGCATTTAGTGGTTTATAGGTTTTATTTAAAAAAAAATTATTTTTATAATTTTTTGTTATTTTCAAAGGTTATAACCTTTAAAAAAATTATAATTTTTAAATTTTTTTCAAAAGTGAATAAATATTTATATATAATAATCATAATAATTATATATCATATAATTTCAATATAAACAATATTATTGATAGATATTCTAATAATTATAAAAAAATAAATTAAAAATCTATTATGAATAAGATTGATATTACTTAAAATATAATATCAAAACCTAAAATAATTCAAAAGCAAGGCAAAATATTTTACTTAATAAAAATTATTTGTTTTTAAATTTTTATTCTTTTTATAAGCTTATCTATTTTGTGATGAACAATAATTTTTATAAATTATATTTTTAACTCATAATTTATTTTATAATTAATATATATATATAAATAAAAAACTAAACAATCAAAATGAATTTTTTAAATTATAATCAAAACAAATTAAAATGAGATTTATTAATTATTATTTAGGGTATACCCATTTAAACGATTATCTATATAGGGCTATCAAGATTTTGTAGTATAGTGATTTAAGTGTTTAGGCATTTAATGATTTATATGTATTTTTTAAACAATGAAATAATAATAAAAAATATATATTTTTTGTATTTTCACATGTTCAAAGGTTATAATCTTTGAAAATATAATAATTTTAAATTTTTTTTTAAAAATAAATAGAATATTTAGTTATAATAAATATTAAATCTATATATCATATAAATATTTTTATTGATAAATATTCTAATAATGATCAAAAAATAAATTAATAATCTATTATTAATAAGTAAGATATCAATAAATATATAATTACGAAAGCTAAAATGATTTAGAAACAAAGTAAAATATATTACTATATAATAATTTTTTGTTTTTAATTATTTTCTTCTTTTAATAAATTTATCTATATTTTTTTGTTGAAAAATAATTTATATAAATTATATTTGTCTAACTCATAATTTATTTTGTATTTAATATTTATATAAAAATAAACAAATAAATAATTAAAAAGAATATTTAAAATTATAATGAAAAAAATAAAAATGAGATTTAATATTTATTATTTAAGATATACCTGTTTAAAAAATTTTTCTATTTAGGGTTTTCGAGATTTCGAATTTATTGATTTAAGTATTAATGCATTTAATGGTTTATAGCTTTTATTTAAACAATGAAATAACAAAAAATTTATTTTTGATATTTTTTTAAATTATTAAATGTCATAACATTTGAAAATATAATAATTTTAAAATTTTTTAAAATTGTGAATACAATATTTAGTAATAATAATTATTATAACTATATATAATATAAACTAATATAAACAATTTTATTGATAAAATAATATCAATTATCAAAAAATAAATTAATAAACATTTATTAATATGATAGATATAAATTAAAATATAATTAAAAAACATAAATGATTCAAAATCAAAGTAAAATTCATTACTAAATAATAATTTTTTTTATGTTTTTGCATCATTTTATAAGCTTATTTTTTTTTTGAAAAATATATTATTTAAATTATATTTGTCACTCATAATTTATTTTGTAATTAATATTTCTATAAATTATTTAAATTATATTTAAGGTTTTCGAGTTTAAAGGTTTAGGTATTTAGGGGCTTCGGGGTTTAGGAGTTTAAAGATTTATGTATTTAGGCATTTAATGGTTTATACGTTTTATTTAAACAATGATATAACACAAAATTTTTTTTGTTATTTTTTATCATTTTTGAAGGTTATGACCTTTGAAAATATAACAATTTTTAAATTTTTTTTATATGTTAATACTATATTTAGTTATGATAAACTTAATAATTATATTTCATGTTAATTCAATATAAACAATTATATTGATGGATATTATATTAATGATCGAAAAATAAATTAACAAACTATTATTAAATAGATAGATATTTTTTAAAATATATTTACAAAATGTAAATTTATTCAAAATCAAAGTAAAATATAACAGTAAATAATATTTTTTTTGATGTTTTGCTTTTTATTATAAGTTTATATTTTTTTGTTATTAAAAGTAAATTATTTAAATTATATTTGTCTTCCACATAATTTATTTTTAAATTATAATTTTATAAAAATAATCTATTAAATAATTAAAATATATATTTAAAATTATAATGAATACATATAAAATTGAGATTTATTATTTATTATTTAGGATATAATAGTTTAATGGTTTAAGTATTTAGGTATTTTGGGATTTATAGATTTAAGTGTTTAGGCCTTTAGTGATTTATAGTTTTTATTTAAAAAATAAAAAAATAAAAAATTAAATTTTTTGATTTTTTTTTTAATTTTTGAAGGTTATAACCATTGGAAATATAATAATTTTTAATTTTTTTTAAATGTTAATATAATAAGTTATAATATTATTAATAATTATATATAATGTAAGCTCAATATAAATAATTTTATTAATAGATATTATAATAATAATCAAAAAAAATTAATAAACTATTATTAATAAGAATGATATAAATTAAAATATAATTGCAAAAATTAAAATGATTCAAAATCAAAATAAAATATATTACAAAATAATAAATTTTTGTTTATAAAATTTTGCTTCTTTTATGAGCATATATATTTTTTTTGATAAAAAATAAATTATCTAAAATAGATCTATCTTACTAATAATTTCTTTTGTAATTAATATTTCTATAAAAATAAACAGATAAATAATTAAAATAAAAATTTAAAATTACACTTAATAAAAATTATAATGAGATTTATGATTTATTATTAATGTATACCAATTTAATAGTTTAAGTATTTAAAAGTTTTCTCATTTAGGAGTTTAGCGATTTATGTTTTTAGGCATTTAGTGGTGTATAGGTTTTATTTAAACAATAAAATAACAAAAAAAAATTATAATTTTTTATCATTTTCATAGGTTATAACCATTGAAATTATAATAATAATTAAATTTTTTGAAATATGAATTCAATATTTACTTATAATAATTTTAATAATTATATATCATATAAATTCAATATAAAAAATTATATTGATAGATATTATAATAATGATCAAAAATTAAATTAATAAACTATTAATATTAATCTAGATATTAATTAAAAAATATTTACAAAAACCAAATTGATTCATTATAATTTTAAATATTCATTTTAATTATTTATTTGTTTTTTTAATAGAAATATTAATTACAAAATAAATAATGAGTGAGACATATATAATATAAATAAATTATTATTTATGAAAAAAAAATATAAGCTTATAAAAATAAACAAAATTTCAAAAATTTAAAATTTTATTTAGTAATATAATTTACTTTCATTTTGAATTATTTAGGGTTCTGCAAATATATTTTAATTAATATCTATCTTATTAATAATAGTTTATTAATTTATTTTTTGATCATCAAAATAATATATTTTAATAAAATTTTTTATATTGAATTTACATCATATATAATTATTATGATTATTATAACTAAGTATTGTATTCAAATTTTAGAACTATTAAAAAATTATTATATTTTCAAGGGGTATAACCTTTGAAAATCACGAAAATTCATAATAATAAATTTTTTTTCATTTAATTAATTAAATAAAACCTATAAACACCTAAATGTGCCAACATATAAATCAATAAACTCATTAACCCAAAAACCACAATAAACTTAAACCATTAAATAAGTATACCATAAATAATAAATCATAAATCTCATTTTTATTAGTATTCATTATAATTTTATATATACATTTTAATTATTTATAAGTTTATTTTTATAGAAATATAATTTAAAAAATAAATTAACTGTTAGACAAATATAATTTAAATAATTTATTATTCATCAAAAAATATATAAGCTTATAAATGGATACAAAAATTTAAAATTTAAAATTAATATTTAGTAAAATATTTCACTTTTGTTTATTTATAAGTATTAGAATATCTATCAATAAAATTGTTTATATTGAATTTATATGATATATAATTATTATGGTTATTATAAATATATATTGTATTCACTTTTGAAAAAAATTTAAAAATTAATATATTTTCAAAGGATATAATCTTAAAAAATGAGAAAAAATAATAAAAATAAATTTTTAGTTATTTTATTTTTAAAATAAAACCTATAGACCATTAAATGCTTACTTACTTAAATTAATAAGCTCATAAACCCCGAAAACCCTAAATACATAAAGATTTTAACATCTATATACTACTTAATAAATAAAAAATCACATTTTGATTTCTATTTATTATAAATTTAAATATTTATTTTAATTATTTATAGTTTAATTTTTTAGAAAAATTAATTACAAGATAAATTTCGTGTGAGACAAATATTAATTAAATTATTATTTTTAATCAAAATAAAATATAAGCTTATAAAAAGAAAAAAAAATTAAAATTTAAATATTATTATTTAGTAATATATTTTGATTTGATTTTGAATCATTTTGAGTTATGTAAATATATTTTTATTAATATTTATATTATTAATAATAGTTTATTAATTTAATTTTTGATCATTAATTATAATATCTATCATTAAAATTATTTATATTGAATTTATATGATATATAATTAATAAGATTAATATAATTATACATGGTATTCACATTTCAAAAGATTTTAAAAATTATTTTATTTTTAAAGGTTTATACCCTTTGAAAATCTAAAAAAAATCAAAAAAAAAATTATTTTTATTATATAAATAAAACCTATATACCACTAAATGCCTAAAAATATAATTTGCTAAACTCCAAAACGATAAAACCCCTAAAAAATCGATCCATTAAACCGGTATACCATATATAATTGTGGGGCATTTATGCTTCCATGGTAGTGAGATTGAGATATAGAAACACAGAAACAAGAGAAAACAAGCAATATATATATCCCAATTCAGCAACCATCCATGATAGAATGATAAAACGAGAAATAAACACCGAAAATAACATGGTTCACTAGTCGCTCAGTACGACTAGCTAAATCAACCAGAAAATGTTTTGGCGTTACAAATTAAAGCAACAAAAATGTCTTACAGTATGCAGCACACAGAATAGTCGTGATAAATCGCACAGAGAGAAGAGAGTTAGACGATGAACAGTTCCACGGTTCCAAAAAGAGCTACCCGAAAATAAAATTAGAAAACATTTTATATTAAAATTTCTCTCGGTTCTTTTAACCTGAGCGTCTCGGATCATGAGATAGGTTAGGCTCTGCTCAAATTTTGGCCTGCTGTTCGGTCAGCGAGACCTCCGTTATTGTGCTACTTCTGGATCCCCGGCCTCTTAATATTTACTTTCCTACACTTACATGAAAATATTAAAAAAGAAAAAAATATTTGTTTATATAAATAGATTATCAAAAAATAAATTACATATATAGTCATAATAAATCTTAAATCTAATTTTAATTTGTATTTATTATAATTTTAAATAGTCATTTTAAATTTTTATTAGTTTATTTTTTATATAAATATTAATGACAAAATAAATAATTAGTCAGACAAATATAATATAATAATTTACTTTTAATAAAAAAATATAATCTTATAAAAAGAAGTACAAATTTAAAAACAAAAAATTATTATTTAATAATAAATTTTACATTGATTTTGAATCATTTAAGGTTTTATAATTATATTTTAATTTATATCTATCATATTAATAATAGTTTATTAATTTATTTTTTGATAATTGATATCATATCTATCATTAAAATTATTTATAATAATTTATATTATATATAATTTATAATGATTATTATTACTAAATATTTATTCACATTTAAAAAAATTTTAAAATCATTATATTTTCAAATGTTATAACCTTTGAAAATGTGAAAAAAAAACAAAAATAATTTTTTTGTTATTTCATTGTTTAAATAAATCCTATAAACCACACAATGCCTAGATATTTAAATCAATAACTACTAAATCTCGAAAACCCTATATAGATAATCATTTAAAACCGGTATACCCTAATTAATAAAGAATAAATCTCAATATTATTTTTTTCATTATAATTTAAAATATTCTTTTTAATTATTTATTCATTTATTTTTATATAATTATTAATTACATAATAAATTGAGTTAGACAAATATAATTTATATAATTATTTTTCATCAAAAAAATATAGAAAAACTTTTTAAAAGAAAAAATATTCATAACAAAAAATTATAATAGTAATATATTTTGCTTTGCTTCTGAATCATTTTATGTTTTGTAATTATATTTAAATTGATATCTATCTTATCAATAATAGATTATTAATTTATTCTTCGATCATTATTAGAATATTTATCAATAAAAATATTTATATTGAATTTATATGATATATAAATATAATGATTATTACAACTAAATATTGTATTCCCTTTTGAAAAAATTTAAAAATTATTATATTTTCAAAGGTTATAACCTTTGAAAATATCAAAAAAATAAAAATAAATTTTTCGATATTTTTAAAAAAACCTCCTATAAACCACTAAATGCATGCCCAGTTAAATTAGTAAACTCCTAAACCCCGTAATGCCAAAATACATAAACCAGTTAACCGCTATATACTATTTAATAATTAATAAATCTAATTTTTAATCAAATATATTGAGTGCGACAAATATAATTTGAATAATTTATTTTTATAAAATATTTATTACAAAATAAATTATGAGTGCGACAAATATAATTTGAATAATTTATTTTTAATCAAAAAATATAAATACATTAATAAAAGAAGTAAAAATTTAAAAATTAAAAATTATTACAGTAATATATTATAGTTAAATCTTGAATCGATTTGGGTAATTTAAATTTTTATAATTAATATCTATCTTATTATTAAAAGTTTATTAAATTAATTTTTGATCATTATTATATTATTATCAATAAAATTGTTTATGTTGAATTTATATGATATAAAATTATTAATATTAAAATAACTAAATATTGTATTCACATTTCAAAAAATTTAAATAATATTATATTTTCAAAGGTTATAACCTATTAAAATGAAAAAAAAATTACAATTTTTTTTTTATTTTAAATAAAAAACTTATAAATCACTAAATGACTAAAAACATAAATCGCTAAACTCCTAAATGAAAAAACCTCTAAATACTTAAACCATTAAACATATGTACATTAATAAAAAATCATAAATCTCAATTTAATTTTTATTAAGTATAATTTTAAATTATTATTTTAATTATTTATCAGTTTATTTTTATAAAAATATTAATTACAAAATAAATTATTAATGAGACAGATCTAATATAAATAATTTATTTTCTTCAAAAAAAATATATCCTTATAAAAAGAGGCAAAATTTTAAAAACAATAATTTATTATTATGTAATATATTTTATTTTGATTTTGAATCATTTTAGATATTGCAATTATATTTTAATTTATATCATTCTTATTAATGATAGTTTATTAATTTTTTATTGATCATTATAATAATATGTATTAATAAAATTATTTATATTGAGTTTACATTATTTATAATTATTAAGATTATTATTACTGAAAATTATATTAACATTTTAAAAAAATTAAAAATTATTATATTTTCAAAGGTTATAACCTTCAAAAATTAAAAAAAATCAAAAAATTTAATTTTTTTTTCATTCTTTAAATAAAAACTATAAATCACTAAAGTCCTAAACACTTAAATCACTAAACCCAAAATTGCTAAATACTTAAACCATTAAACTAGTATATCCTCAATAATAAATAATAAATCTCAATTTTATTTGTATTCATTATAATTTTAAATATTCATTTTAATTATTTATTAGTTTATTTTTATAGAATTATAAATTAAAAATAAATTATGAGGAAGACAAATATAATTTAAATAATATACTTTTAATAAAAAAAATAGAAACTTATAAAAAGAAGCAAAACATCAAAAAAATTATTATTTAGTTAATTATTTTATTTTGATTTTGAATAAATTTACGTTTGGCAAATATATTTTAAATAAAATCTTTCTTATTAATAATAGTTTATTAATTTATTTTTTGATCATTAATATAATATCTATCAATATAATTGTTTATATTAAATTTACATGATATATAATTATTAAGATTATCATAACTAAATATAGTATTCACATATAAAAAAAATTTAAAAATTGTTATATTTTCAAATGTTATAACCTTCAAAAATGATAAAAAATAACAAAAATAAATTTTTTTTATATCATTGTTTAAATAAAACTTATAAACCATTAAATGCCAAAACATATAAATCTCTCAACTCCTAACCCCAAAGCCTCTAAATACTTAAACCTTTAAACTCGTAAACCTTAAATATAATTTAAATAATATATTATAATATTAATTACAAAATAAATTATGAGTGATACAAATATAATTTAAATAATTTATTTTTCATTAAAAAAATATATAAGCTTATAAAAAGAGGCATAAACTAAAAAACAAAAATTTTTATTTAGTAATAAATTTTACATTGTTTTTGAATCATTTTAGGTTTTTAATTATATTTTAATTCAAAACTATCATATTAATAATAGCATATTAATTTATTTTTTTATAATTGATATCATATCTATCAATAAATTATTTATATTTAGTTATATTTATATAAATATAATGATTATTATTACTAAATATTGTATTACAATTTTTAAAAAATTTAAATATTATATTTTCCAATGTTATATCACCTTTGAAAATGTGAAAATATCAAAAATATTTTTTTTGTTATTTCATTGTTAAATACAACCTATAAACACTAATGCCTAAAAACATAAATCACTAATCTCTAAATGACAAAACCATTAAATACTTAAACCTTAAACTAGTAAACCTTATAATAATTCACAATCTCATTTTAATTTTATTCAGTATAACTGTTAAATTTTATTTTAATTATTTACATTTATTTTATAGAAATATTAATTCAAAATAAATTATTAGTGAGATAGATCTACTTAAATTAAAATAGTATCCTAAATATAAAGATGAATCATCATTTTTTTCATTATAATTTTAATATTCATTTTAATTATTTATTTGTTTATTTATATATAAATATTAATTACAAAATAAATGTGAGATAGCAAAAATAATTTATTAAATTATTTTTCATCAAAAAATTATAGATAAACTTTTAAAAGAAAAAAAATTTTCAAAAAAAAAATTATTATATAGTAATATATTTGCTTGCTTCTGACTCACTTTAGGATTTGTAATTATATTTTAATTGATATCTATCTTATAATAATAGATTATTAATTTATTTTTAGATCATTATTAGAATATTTATCAATAAAATGTTTATATTGAATTTACATGATATATAATTATTAAGATTATTATAACTAAATATTATATTACATTTGAAAATAATTTAATAATTATTATATTTTTAAGGTATATCTTTGAAAATGAGATAAAATCCAAAAATAAAGTTTTGTTATTTATTATTTATATAAAAACCTATCAACTACTAAATGCGCTAAATGCTTAATCATTAAACTCCTAAACCCCAAACACAAACCCTTAAATACTTAATCATTTAAACCATCTTTGAAGGTTTAGTATTATAATAATATATAAATAATCTATCAATAAATAATAGTTTATTAATTTATATTTGATCACTATTATATTTATATTTATATTAGGTTTATTAATATCTATCAATAAATTGTTTATTTTTAATTTACATGATATATAATTATTAGTTTATTATAACTAAATATTAGTATTCACATTTGAAAAACAATTTAAAAATTATTATATTATAAAGGTTATAACATTGAAAATTGATAAAAAATTTGACAAATAATTTTTTTGTTATTCATTATTTAAATAAAACAAATAAACTATTAAATTCCTTAACACTTAATCACTAAACTCCTAAACTCCAAAATACTTAAACCATTAAACGAGGTATACCCTAAATAATTAATCAAAAATCTCATTTTATTTGTATCATTATAATTGCAATATTCATTTAATTATTTATTAGTTTATAGTTATAGAAATATTAATTGCAAATAAAATTAGATGAGACAAATATAATTTAAATAATTATATTCATCAAAAAAATTTATAAGCTTATAAAAAGAATCAAAAATTTAAAAATAAAAATTATTATTTAGTAATATATTTTACTTTGATTTTGAATCAGTTTTAGGTTTTGAAAATATATTTAATTAATTTCTATCTTATTAATAATAAGTTTATTAATCTATCTTCTGATCAGTATTATAATATCGATCAATAAAATTATTTATATTAAATTTACATGATATTTAATTTTTATGATTATTATAATTAAATATTGTATTAACATTGAAAAAAAATTAAAAATTATAATGTTTTCAATGGTTATATCCTTGAAAATGATAAAAAATCGTAAAAATAATTTTTTGTTATTTAATTATTTAAATAAAACCTATAAACCACAAAATTCCTTATACTTAAATTACTAACTCCTAAAACACGGATATTGTTACAAACACACACACATAGCGACGGACCACAATACACACGTCCACATATTCTTGTCCATTTTGGATAGCATTTAGAGGGGCCCAGCAAGTACGGAAGCAATCAGAAGTATGGGCCACCAGCTTGTAGAGGGCCACACTACAAGCTGGGATGATACATTCGGACACTGAGTGACCCTCAAAGTGGTCGGGAGTAAACCCATGAGTAGCTAGGAGGTGTGCCCCACTAGCCTTATAAGGTAGCATAGATGGCCAACCCCAACCATCGTCCAACAAGAGTAGCAGGTATTCATATGCTTGGAATTATTAGGCATTATGTTTTTCTATGTGTTTTATGCATAGATCATTAAGGTGCATAGGATTGGTGGGCTTTGCCTAAATTAGTCAGCCTTTTAGTCTCTTGTAAGTTGTGTGCTTAAATGATAAATATAGTGTGTATTTTCCAAAAAAGAACAAAAAAAAAACCAATAAACCCTAAACTTTAATCCTAAACCTTAAACCATAAACTATAACCCTAACCCATAACCCTAATCCTAAATCTCATGTTTGCCTTTTATAATCAATGACTAAGTGTTAAATATTAAATTGATATTCAATAATTTAGGAATGTCACAGATTTATCTTTTTGTATATGTAACACAAAGTCATGACTCAAGGGGTGAGTTATAGGATTCAGTCTCTTTCTTGCTTTAGATTATTGTAGCATTAGCAATGGTCATGATTGTATATTTTATCTCTAGAACACAAAATCATATCGATGAGAATATGCCATAACTTGTGTCTCTCTGTTGAAAATATTGTTATGGACACTAAGAATGATCATGAATACATATTTAATCACTATAATACTGGGTCAAGTATTGGATATGACCATAGCTTGTACATTTTATCTTTATTTTGCAAAGTAATTGCACTAGGAATGATTGTAACTTTGGACATTCCTCAAAAGCAAAAGTCATGACCCTAGAAATAGTTAAGCTGGAGTACTACTCTTTATAACTTTCTATAGCTAAAATTCTTGGGATTGGAAATGTCACTATGGCTTTTCCTTTGATTTGTGACCTCAAGTGTCAATATGCAAGACTAATATTTTAGCAATCATTAAAACCTTTTATACATTTGATATGATTCATTTACACCCTTTTTGGGTATTTGAGCTTGGTAACATAACTCATTTAATATAAAAAGAAAGAAATGATACTTTTCATATCCATGAGGATATAAAAAAAGGCTTAGACATGCAATAAAATAAATTTGTTGATTTCTTGATTGAAAGAGAGTCCATACTTCTTGCCCTGCCCAAACCACCCTGGGCTAGTTTGTTCTAATAGGCTATACGGTTGTTATTTTTTAGAGGTGAACTAATGTTTAAAAAAATTGCTTTGAGTGTGTGCATGAGATATTTTAGAAGAAATTACAATAATCAATATAAATAGAATCCTCAACAACTTGCTATTTCAACACATAGGGGTACAACTTTGGTTTAGTCTGTTAGCGTACATGAGTCAAATTACCTTTGATAGCCTAGTGATTCAACATCAATATGATGAGACATAATAGAGATAAAGTAAAATCTCCTATTATTTTGGTTAGAGCTTTAGCAATCATCTAGAGTTGATAGAGGAACAAAATAAATTATTTTAATTATTCAGTATAATTTTAATTTTTATTTAATTATTTATCAGTTTATTTTTATAGAAATATTAATTACAAAATAAATTATTAGTGAGACAGATCAAATATAAATTAAACTAGTATATCCTAAATATAAAGAATAAATCTCATTTTTTTTCATTTTAATTTAAATATTCAAATTTAATTATTTATTTGTTATTTTTATATTAATATTAATTACAAAATAAATTATGATTTACACAAATAATATTTATATAAATTATTTTTCATCAAAATAATATAGATAAACTTTTAAAATAAAAAAAAAATTCAAAACAAAAAATTATTATATAGTACTATATTTTGCTTTGCTTCTAAATCATTTATGTTTTGTAATATATTTTAATTGATATCTATCTTATTAATAATAGATATTCAGTTATTTTTTCATCATTATTAGAATATTTATCAATAAAATGTTTATATTGAATTTATATGATATATAATATATGATTATTATAACTAAATATTGTAATCACTTTTGAAAAAAAATTTTAAAATTATCACATTTTCAAAGGTTATAACCTTTGAAAATGTGAAAAAAAATATATATTTTTGTTATTCATTTTTTAAATAAACCTATAGATCATTAAATGCTACTTACTTAAATTAGTAGCTCGGAATCCCGAAACTCCTAAATACACAAACCTTTTAAACAGTTATATATTACTTAATAAATAATAAATATCATTTTATTTCTATTTATTCTAATTTTAAATATTAACTTTAATTATTTATAGTTTAATTTTAGAAAAATTAATTACAAAATAAATTTCGAGTGAGACATATATTATTTAAATAATTTATTTAATAAATAAAAATATAAGCTTATAAAAAGAATGAAATATTTAAAATTAAATATTATTATTTAGTAATATATTTTGATTTGATTTGAATCATTTTGTGTTATGTTAATATATTTTAATTATATTATATTATTAATAATAGTTTATTAATTTAATTTTTGATCATTATTATATTATCTATCATTAAAATTATTTATATTGAATCTATATGGTATATAATTAGCAAGATTAATATAATTATACATGGTATTCACATTTCAAAAAGTTTTAAAAATTATTTATTTTCAAAGGTTATAACCTTTGAAAATCAGAAAAAATCAAAAATAGAATTTTAAATTTTTATTATATAAATAAAACCTATAAACCACTAAATAATCAAACCATTAAACTGGTATACCATAAATAATAAATCATAAATCTCATTTTAATTTGTATACATTATAATTTAAAATAGTCATTTTAATTATTTATTAGTTCATTTTTTATAGAAATATCAATAACAAAATAAATAATGAGTGAGACAAATATAATTTTAATAATATTATTTGTAATCAAAAAACATAAGCTTATATAAAGAAGTACAAATTTAAAAACAAAGAATTATTATTTAGTAATATATTTTACTTAGATTTTGAATCATTATATATAGGTTTTGCAATTATATTTTAATTCCATCAATCTTAGTAATAAAGTTTATTAATTTATTATTTGATCATTTTTATAATATCGAACAATAAAATTACTTATATTCATTAAAATGTCTAATAATTATTAAGCTATTATAACTAAATATTATATTTACATTTGAAAAAAATTTAAAAATTATTATATTTTCAGAGGTTATAACCTTCAAAAATGATAGAAAATCACAAAAATAATTTTTTATTATTTATTATTTAAATAAAACTTAAAACAACTAAATGACTAAACATTTAAATCTCTAGACTCCTAAACCACAAAACCCCCTAATACTTAAACCATTAACCCTATATAACCTAAATAATAAATAATAAATCTAATTTTTATTTGTATTCATTATAATTTTAAATATTCATTTTAATTATTTTTACTTTATTTTTATAGAAATATTAATTACAAAATAAATAATGAGTGAGATAGATATAATTTAAATAAATTATTTTTATGAAAAAAAAATAAGCTTATAAAAATAAAAAAAATTTCAAAAATTTAAAATTTTATTTAGTAATATAATTTACTTTGATTTTGAATTATTTTGGGTTCTACAAATATATTTTAATTAATATCTATCTTATTAATAATGTTTATAAATTTATTTTTTGATCATTATTATAATATATATTAATACATTTTTTATATTGAATCTAAAACAAATATAATTATTAAGATTATTATAACTAAGTATTGTATTCATATTCTAGAACTTTAAAAAATTATTATATTTTTAAAAGTTATAACCTTTGAAAATCACAAAAATTCATAAAAATAAATTTTTGTTATTTCATTGATTAAATAAAACCTATAAACACTTAAATGTGCAAACATATAAATCAATAAACTCTTTAACCCCAAAACCACAAAAAACATAAACCATTAAATAGTTATACCCTGAATAATAAATCATAAATCTCATTTTATTAGTATTCATTATAATTTTATATATACATTTTAATTATTATTCGTTAATTTTATAGAAATATAATTAAAAAATAAATTATTAGTGAGCCAAATAAAATTAAAATAATTTATTTTTCATCAAAAAATATATAGGCTTATAAATGGATACAAAAATTTAAAAATTTAAAATTAATATTTAGTAAAATATTTCACTTTGATTTTGAGTAATTTTAGGTTTTGCAAATATATTTTAAACAATATTTATCTTATTATAATTAGTTATTACTTTTTTATGATCATTATCATAATAAATATCAATAAAATAGTTTATATTGAATTTATATTATATATAATTATTATGATTATTATAATTTCATATTGTATTCACTTTTCAAAAAAAAATTAAAAATTATTATATTTTCAAAGGTTTAACCTTCAAAAATCAGAAAAAATAACAAAATATATTTTTTATATTTTATTTTTTATATAAACCTATAAACCACTAAATGACTAAATAATAAAATGACTAAACTCCTAAACCCCGAAGCCCATAAATACTTAAAACATTAAATTAGTATAGTCTAAATAATAAATCATAAATCTCAGTTTTATTAGTATTCATTATAATTTTAAATATTCATTTAATTATTTATCAGTTTATTTTTATAGAAATATTAATTACAAAATAAATATTAGTGCGACATATATAATTTAAATAATTTATTTTTCATCAAAAAAATGGTTATAAAAAGAGGCATAATTTTATAATAAAAAATTATTTTTTAATAATATATCTTATTTTGATTTTGAATCATTTTAGATTTTACAATTATATTTTAATTTATATAATTCTTATAAATACAAGTTTATTAATTTATTTATTGATCATTATTATAATATCTATTAATAAATTATTTATATTGAGTTTATATTATATATAATTATTAAGATTATTATAACTAAATATTATATTAAATTTAAAAAAAAATTAAAATTATTATATTTTCAAAGGTTACAACCTTCAAAAATTAAATTAAATCAAAACATAATTTTTTGTTTTTTTCATTCTTTAAATAAAAACTATAATCACTAAAGGTCTAAACAATTAAATCACTAAACTCCTAAACCACAAAACACCTAAATAATTAAACCATTAAACCGTATATCCTAGAATAATAATAATAAATCTCAATTTTATTTGTATTCATTATAATTTAAATATTCATTTTAGTTATTTAGTAGTTTATTATTATAGAATTATAAATTACAAAATAAATTATGATTAAGACAAATAAAATTTAAATAATTTATTTTTAATAAGTAAAATATAAACTTATAAAAAAAGCAAAACATTAAAAAAATTATTATTTAGTAATATATTTTACTTCGATTTGAATAAATTTAGATTTTGCAAATACTTTTTAAATAATAACTATCATATTAATAATAGTTTATTAATTATTTTTTGATAATAATTATAATATCTAACAATATAATAATTATAATGAATTTAAATGAATTATAATTATGAAAATTATTATAATAATATTATATTTACATTCGAAAAAAATTTAAAAATTAATATATTTTCAAAGTATATAATCTTCAAAAATTAGAAAATAATAAAAATAATTTTTTTGCCATATCATTGTTTAAATAAAATTTATAACCCACTAAATGCCTAAACACTTAAAACATCTAACTACTAAACACAAAAGCCCCTAAATACTTAAACCTTTAAACTCATAAACCTAAATATAATTTAAATATTAATCACAAAATAAATTATGATTGATACAAATATAATTTAAATAATTTATTTTTCATCAAAAAATATATAGCTTATAAAAAGAGGCAAAAACTAAAAAACAAAAATTTTTATTTAGTAATAAATTTTACTTAGATTTTGAATAATTTTAGGGTTAACAATTATATTTTTATTTATATCCATCATAATAATAATAACATATTAATTTATTTTTGATAATTGATATCTTATCTTTCAATAATATTGTTTATATTTAGTTTATATTATATATAATTATAATGATTATTATTACTAAATATTGTATTGACATTTTTAAAAAATTTTAAAATTATTATATTGTCAAAGGTTATTCCTTTGAAAATGTGAAAAAATATCATAAATAATTTTTTTTATTATTTAATTGTTTAAACAAAACTAATAAACAACTAAATGCCTAAAAACATAAATTGCTAAATTCCTAAACGAAAAAACCTCTAAAGACTTAAATATTAAACTTGTATACATTAATAATAATTCATAAATCTCATTTAATTTTTATTCAGTATAATTATATATTTTTATTTTAATTAGTTATCAATTATTTTTATTGAAATATTAATTACAAAATAAATTATTATTGAGATAGATATAATTTAGATTAATCCGGTATACCCTAAATAATAAAGAAGAAATCTCATTTTTTTTATTATAATTTTAAATATTCATTTTAATTATTTATTTGTTTATTTTATATAAATATAAATTAAAAAATAAATTATGGGTTAGACAATATAATGTATATAAATTATTTTTCATCACAAAAATATAGATAAACTTATTAAAAGAAAAAAAAATTCAAAAACAAAAATTATTATATAGTAATATAATTTGCTTGCTTCTGAATCATTATAGGTTTGTAATTATATTTTAATTGATATCTATCTTATTAATAATAGATTATTAATTATTTGTTGATCATTATTAGAATATTTATCAATAATATTGTTTGTATTGAATTTAGATGAGATATAAATATAATGATTATTATTACTAAATATGTATTCACATTTGAAAAAAATTTAAAAATTTTTTATTATTTTCAAAGGTTATAACCTTGAAAATATAAAAAAAATAATAAAATAAATATTTGGTTATTTTAATTTTTAAAATACAACCTATAAACCACAAATTCATAAACTATTAAATCAATAACTCTAAAGCCCGTAATGCTAAATACAAAAACCATAAACCACTATAACTACTTAATATTAAGAAATCTAATTTTTATTGCAATTTTATTATAATTTTAAATATTCATTTTAATTATCAATTAGTGTATTTTTATATAAATTTTTATTACAAATAAATATGAGATGTAGACAAATATATTAAATAATTAATTTATAATAAAAAAAATATAAACGCTTATAAAATAAGTAAAAATTTAAAATTTAAAATTATTATCCAATAATGTTTTTAGTTTAATTTTGAATCAATTGGGTTTTGTAAATATTTTTTAATTAATATCTATCTTATTTATAATAGTTTATTAATTAATTTTTGATCATTATTTAATATCTATCAATAAAAATTAGATTTATTAATTATTAGTAGTATATAGAAGTTTAATGGTTTATGTATTTAGGCATTACGAGGTTTAGAAGTTTACTGATTAACTATGTATGCATTTAGTGGTTATAGTTTTTATTTAAAAAAATAAAATAAAAAAAATTATTTTTATTATTTTTTGATATTTCAAAGGTTACAACCAATGAAAATATAATAATTTTTAAATTTTTTTCAGAAAAGTGAATAAATATTATTTATAATAATCATAATAATTATATATCATATAAATTCAATATAAATAATTTTATTGATAGATATTCTAATATTATCAAAAAATAAATTAAAAATCTATTATGAAATACATGGATATTACATAAAAATAATATCAAAACCTAAAATGATTCAAAAGTAAAGGCAAAATATATAACTTAATAATAATAATAATTGTTTTTAAATTTTTATTCTTTTATAAGCTAATCTATTTTTGATGAAAAATAATTTTTATAAAATTATATTTTAAATTTATAATTTATTTTATAATGAAATATATATATAGATATTATATATAAAACTAAAGAATCAATATATTTTTTTAAATTATAATAAAAACAAATAAAAATGAGATTTATTAATTATTAATTAGGGTATCCTGGTTTAAAGGATTATCTAAATAGGGGTATTGGAATTTAGTAGTTTATTGATAAATGTGTTTAAAGCATTAGTGATTTATAGGTTTATTTAAACAGTAAAATAAAAAAAATAGTTTTTTTTAATTTTTTAACATGTTAAAAGGTTATAATCTTTGAAAATATAATAATTTAAAATTTTTTTCAAAAGTGAATATATTCTTTAGTTATAATAATTATTAAATATATATATCACATAATTTAATATAAACATTTTTATTGATAAATATTATAATAATGATAATAAAATAATTTAATAATCTATTATTAATAAGTTAGATATCAATTAAAATAAATTACAAAACTTAAAAGGATTGATAAACAAAGCAAAATATATTACTATATAATAATTTTTGTTTTTAGTTTTTTTTCTTATTTTAATTAGTTTATCTATATCTTTTTGTTGAAAAATTATTTATATAAATTATATTTGTATAACTATACTTTATTTTGTAATTAATATTTATATAAAATAAACAAATAAATAATTAAAATGAATATTTAAAATTATAATGAAAAAAAATGAGATTTATTATTATTATTTAGAGTATACGATTTAATTTAATTTATATCTGTCTCACTAATAATTATTTTTCTATTAATATTTCTATAAAAATAAAGCTGATAATAATTAAAATAAAAATTTAAATTATACATAATAAAATTAAATTGAGATTTATAATTTTTTATAAATGTATACCAATTTAATAGTTTAAGTATTTAAAGGTTTGTCGTTTAGGAGTTTAGCAATTCATGTTTTTAGGAATTTAGTGGTTTATAGGTTTTATTTAAATAATGAAATAATAAAAAATTTATTTTTGATAAATTTCAAATTTTAAAAAGTTATAACATTTGAAAATATAATAATTTTAAAAATTTTTTAAAATATTTATACAATATTTAGTAATAATAATTTTTATAACTATATATAATATCAACTAAATATAACAATTTTATAATAGATATTATATCAATTATCAAAAAATAAATTAATAAACTATTATTAATATGATAGATATAAATTAAAAATATAATTAAAAAACCTAAAATGATTCAAAATCAAAGTAAAATTTATTACTAATAAAATTTTTTCTTAGTTTTTGCATCATTTTATAAGCTTAGATTTTTTTTGATGAAAAATATATTACTTAAATTATATTTGTATCACTCATAATTTATTTTGTAATTAATATTTATATCAATATTTAAATTATATTTAAGGTTTACGAGTTTAAAGGGTTAAGTATTTAGGGGCTTCGCAGTTTAGGAGTTAGAGATTTATGTATTTAGGCATTTAATTGTTATAAGTTTAATTTAAATAATTATATAACAAAAAATTTATTTTTGTTATTCTTATCATTTTTGAAGGTTATAACCTTTGAAAATATAACAATTTTTAAATTTTTTTATACGTGAATACTATATTTAGTTATGATAATTTTATAATTATATATCATGTAAATTCAATATAAACAATTATATCGATAGATATTATATTAATGATCACAAATAAATTAATAAACTATTATTAAAAAGAAAGATATTATTTAAAATATATTTTCAAAACATAAATTTATTCAAAATTAAAATAAAAATATATTACTAAAGAATAATTTTTTTGATGTTTTGCTTCTTTTTATAAGTTTATATTTTTTTTATTAAAAGTTAATTATTTAAATTATATTTGTCTTCCTCATAATTTATTTGTAATTTATAATTATATAAAATTAAACTTATAAATAATTAAAATGAATATTTAAACTATAATGAATACAAATAAAATTGATATTTATTATTTATTATTCAGGATATACTAGTTTAATGGTGTAAGTATTTAGGTATTTTGGGGTTTAGTAATTTAAGTGTTTATGCCTTCAGTGATTTATAGCTTTTATTTAAAGAATGAAAAAATAAAAAATTTAATTTTTTGATTTTTTTAAAATTTTTAAAGGTTATAAACCTTTGAAAATATAATAATTTTTAATTTTTTAAATGTGAATATAATATTTAGTTATAATAATCTTAATAATTATATATAATGTAAACTCAATATTAATAATTTTATTAATACATATTATAATATGATCAAAAAAAAATTAAAAACTATTATTAATAAAAATCATATAAATTAAAATATAATTGCAAAATCTAAAATGATTCAAAAAATAAATAAAATATATTAATAAATAATAAATTCATGTTTTTAAAATTTTGCCTCTTTTATAAGCATATTTATTTTTTTCATATAAAATAAATTATTTAAAATAGATTCATCTCATTAATAATTTATTTTGTAATTAATATTTCTATAAAAATAAACTGATAAATAATTAAAATAAAAATTTAAAATTATACTTAATAAAATTAAATTGAGATTTATGATTATTTATTAATGTACACGTGTTTAATGGTTTAAGTATTTAGAGGTTTTGTTGTTTTGGAGTTTAGCTATTTATGTTTTTAGGCATTTAGTGGTTTATAGGTTTTATTAAAACAATAAATAACAAAAAAAAAATTGTAATTTTTTCTCATTTTCATAGGTTATAACCTTTGAAAATATAATAATATTTAAAATTTTTTGAAATGTGAATACAATATTTAGTTATTTTAATATTAATAATTATATACCAAGTAAATTCAATATAAACAATTTTATTGATAGATAATATAATAATGATCAAAAATTAAATTAATAAACTATTTATAATAAAATTGATATTAATTAAAAATTATTTACAATACCGAAATCGATTCAAGATTAAACAAAAATATATTACTGAATAATAATTTTAATTTTTATATTTTTAATTCTTTTATAAGCGTCTATATTTTTTTGATAAAAAATAAATTATTTAATTTATTTTTGTCGCACTCATAATTTATTTTGGAATAAATATTTTTTAAAAATAAACTAATAAATAATAAAATCAATATTTAAAATTATAATAAATAAAATAAAAATTAGATTTATTAATTACTAAGTAGTATATAGTGGTTTATTGGTTTATGTTTTTAGGAGTTTACTGATTTAACTATATATGCATTTAGTGGTTTATATGTTTTATTTAAAAAATAAAATAAAAAAAAAATTATTATTTTTATTTTTTGATATTTTCAAAGGTTATTAACTTTGAAAATATAATAATTTTAAAAATTTTTTCAAAAGTGAATATAATATTTAGTTATAATAATTATTAAATTTATATTTCATATAAATTCAATATAAACATTTTTATTGAAAAATATTCTAATAATGATCAAAAAATAAATTAATAATCTATTATTAATAAGTTAGATATCATTTAAAATGTAATTACAAAACCTAAAATGATTCAGAAACAAAGCAAAATATATTACTATATAATATTTTTTTATTTTTAATTTTTTTCTTCTTTTATTAATTTTATATATATTTTTTGGTTTATAAATAATTTATATAAATTATATTTATATAACTTATAATTGATTTGGTAATTAATATTTATATAAAAATTAACAAATAAATAATTAAAATGAATAATTAAAATTATAATGAAAAAAATAAAAATGACATTTATTATCTATTATTTACGATATACATGTTTAAAAAATTTATATATTTAGGGTTTTCGAGATTTACAAGTTATTAATTTAAGAATTTAGACATTTAATGGTTTATAGGTTTTATTCAAACCATGAAATAACAAAAAAATTATTTTTGATATTTTTTCAAATTTTCATAGGTTATAACATTTGAAAATATAATAATTTTTAAATTTTTTATAAATGTGAATACAATATTTAGTAATAATAAATATTATAACTATATATAATATAAACTCAATATTAACAATTTTATTGATAGATATTATATCAATTATCAAAAAATAAATTAATAAACTATTATTAATATGCTAGATATAAATATATATTTAGCTTATTATTTAAATTATATATGTATCACTCATAATTTATTTTGTAATTAATATTTCTATCAATTATTTAAATTATTTTTATGGTTACGAGTTAAAAGGTTTAAGTATTTAGGGGCTTCGGGGTTTATGAGTTTAGATATTTATCTAATTAGGTATTTAATGGTTTATAAGTTTTATTTAAATAATGATATAACAAAAAATTTAATTTTTTTATTTTTTCTCATTTTTTAAGTTAATAAACTTTGAAAATATAACAATTTTTAAATTTTTTTTATATGTGAATACTGTATTTAGTTAGGATAATTTTAATAATTATATATCATGTAAATTTAATATAAATAATTATATTGAAATATATTATATTAATGATCAAAAAATAAATTAATAAACTATTATTAATAAGATAGATATTATTTTAAATATATTTGTAAAACATAAATTTATTCAAAATCATAGTAAAATATATATAAAAAATAATACTTTCTTTGATCTTTTGCTTATTTTTATAAGTTTATATTTTTTGTTATTAAAAGTAAATTATTTAAATTATATTTGTCATCCTCATAATTTATTTTTAATTTATAATCCTATAAAAATAAACTAATAAATAATTAAAATGAATATTTAAAATTATAATGAATACAAATAAAATGAGATTTATTATTATTATTCAAGATATACTAGTTTAATGGTTTAAGTATTTAGGTGTTTTGGGGTTTAGTGATTTAAGTGTTTAGGACTTCAGTGATTTATAGTTTTTATTTAAAGAATGAAAAAATAAATAATTAAATTTTTTGATATTTTTTAACTTTTGAATGTTATAACCTTTGAAAATATAAAAATTTTTAATTTTTTAAATGTAAATATAATATTCAGTAATAATAATCTTAATAAATATATATGTATAATACAAACTCAATATACATAATTGTATTAATAGATATTATAATAATGATCAATAAAAAATTAATAAACTATTATAAATAAGAATGATATAAATTAAAATATAATTGCAAAATCTAAAATGATTCAAAATAAAAATAAAATATATTACTAAATAATAATTTTTTTAAAAAAATTTGCCTCTTTTTATAAGGATATATATATTTTTTTATGAAAAATAAATTATTTAAATTAGATGTGTCTCACTAAATATTTATTTTGTAATTAATATTTCTATAAAAATAAACTTATAAATAATTTAAATAAAAATTTAAAATTATACTTAATAAAAATTAAATTGTGATTTATGATTTTTTTATTAATGTACACGTGTTTAATGGTTTAAGTATTTAGAGGTTTTGTCGTTTAGGAGTTTAGCAATTTATGTGTTTAGGCATTTAGTGGTTTATAAGTTTTATTTAAACAATAAAATAACAAAAAAAATTTGTAATTTTTTTTTCATTTTCATAGGTTATAACCTTAGAAAATATAATAATATTTAAAATTTTTAGAAATGTGAATACAATATTTAGTTATAATAATATTAATAATTAATATGATATAAATTCAATATATACAATTTTATTGATAGATAATATAATAATGATCAAAATTTAAATTAATAAACTATTAATAAAAAGATTGATATTAATTAAAGAATATTTACAAAACCCAAATAGATTCAAAATTAAAGTAAAATTTATTACTGCATAATAATTTTTAATTTTTAAATTTTTACTTCTTTTATAATCATATAATTTTTTTGATTAAATATAAATTAATTAATATATATATGTCGCACTCATAATTTAATTTGTAATAAATATTTCTATAAAAATAAACTAATAAATAATTAAAATGAATATTTAAAATTATAATAAATAGAAATAAAAATTAGATTTATTAATTATTAAGTAGTATATAGCGGTTTAATGGTTTATGTATTTAGGCATTATGAGGTTTAGGAGTTTACTGATTTAACCGTGTATGCATTTAGTGGTTTAGAGGTTTTATTAAAAAAATTTAATAATAAAAAATTTATTTTTCTTATTTTTTGAAATTTCAAAGGTTATAACCTTTGGAAATATAATAATTTTTAAATTTTTTTAAATTGTGAATACAATTTTTAGTTATATTAATCATTATATTTATATATCATATAAATTCAATATAAACAATTTAATTGATAAATATTTTAATAATGATCAAAAAATAAATTAATAATCTATTATTAAGAAGATAGCTATCAATTAAAATATAATTACAAAACCTAAAATGATTCAGAAGAAAAGCAAAATATATTACTATATAATAATTTTTTTTTGAATTTTTTTTTTCTTTTAAAATGTTTATCAGTAATTTTTTGATGAAAAATAATTTATATAAATTATATTTGGTAAACTCAATTTATTTTGTAATTAATATTTATATCTAAATAAACAAATAAATAATTAAAATGAATATTTAAAATTATAATGAAAAAAAAATTAAATTTATTATTTATTATTTAGGGATACTAGTTTAATTTAAATTAGATCTGTCTCACTAATAATTTATTTTGTAATTAATATTTCTATAAAATAAAATGATAAATAATTAAAATAAAAATTTAAAATTATACTGAATAAAAATTAAAATGAGATTTATTATTTATTATTTATTATTTATTATTAATGTATACCAGTTTAATAGTTTAAGTATTTAGAGGTTTTGTTGTTATGAGATTAGTGATTTATGTTTTTAGGCTTTTAGTGGTTTATAGGTTTTATATAAAAAAATAAAATAACAAAAAAAATTTCTATAATTTTTATCATTTTCATAGGTTATAACCTATGAAAATGATAATAATATTTACAATTTTTTGAAATGTTAATACAATATTTAGTTATGATAATATTAATAATTATATATCATATAAATTCAATATAAATAATTTTATTGTTAGATAATATAATAATGATCAAAAATTAAATTAATAAACTATTAATAAAAAGATAGATATTAATTATAAAATATTTACAAAACCCAAATTGATTCAAAATTAAATTAAAATATATTACTGGATACTAATATTTAATTTTTAAATTTTTACTTCTTTTATAAGTGTATATTTTTATTAGATAAATAATATATTATTTAAATTATATTTGTCCCACTCATAATTTATTTTGTAATAAATATTTCTAAATAAATACACTAATAAATAATTAAAATGAATATTTAAAAATATAACAAATATCAATAAAAAATAGATTTATTAATTATTAAGTAGTATTTAGAGGTTTAATGGTTTATTTAATTAGGTATTATGGGGTTTAGGAGTTTACTAATTTAACTTTATATGCATTTAGTAGGGCTGCTCACGGGACTCGTATATTCACGACTCGACCCAAAGTCTCATCCCGAAAGAATCGGGACTGATAAAATCTGTTGACTTTGACTTTTCCCATCCCGTTCTCTCACGTATTTTTTCTTTTGGGATGGTTCCGTATCTTAAGCAATATCCATCCCGAGAACCGTCCCGTCCTAAAAAACCGATACTAGAACCAGGAATATATATATATATATATATATATATATAACATGAAGATGCCACCAATTCCGTTACTGCCTATCCAATTCTGACGCACCTATTGTTGTTCCAATGAGTTCCAAGCTGCCTCACGCCGTTCCAGCCATGTTCAGTTAGGCCCAGCCCTTGTCCGTCACACTTCTGGTTGCCTCCACCGTGTCTCAGATGCCACCAGCCTTTTAGTTTGGTTTTCTGATGAGAATTGAGTGATTAATTATTATTATAATGTGTCTCAGTAAGTTTTGTTGAGTATTGGTTGTGGTGTTGTGGTTGGGCCGAATGAGTGGGATGAATGTGTTATTGTCAGTTTTGTAGAGCTTGCTTTGAAATATTTATATGTATTTATGATTAACATATCATATTAATTAATGGCAATGCAGATGCCACAATCGAGTGGTAAATGAAAAATATAATAAATTGCAGATGATCACATATCAAATGATCAAAGTACTGGTAAATCCAATTATCAACCTTTCACGAAGCCTCCTATTGTAACACTAAGTTCTTCAATTCCAATTGTAAAAGAAAGTCAAGGTACATATGAACCTCAAGCTCATAAAAGGTATAAGTCTGTTGTTTGGAAAACTTATGAGATATTAGTTGATTAAGAGGGAAATGAAACTGGTTGGGCAGCTTGTATATGGTGTAGGAAAGAATACTTGACAAAAAGTAATCAAGGTACTTTGGGTTTTTGGAAATACTTGAGAAAGACTTGTAGAAAATGTTAACACAAAAAAGAATTAATAGAAGCTCACAAAGGTAAAGACAAGTCACAATCTTTGTTGAGTTTCACTAAAGGTACTAGTTAAGAGGATAACAAATTAACTTGTTGGTAATTTAATCAACAACTATTTAGGGAGGCTTTTGTGAAAATGATCATAAAAGATGAATTGCCTTTTTGTTTTGTTGAGAGGGATGAGTTTAATGAGTTTTGTGAAGTTAGTGTGCCTCAATTTAAAAATCCATCTAGGCACTCTATACTGAGGGATTGTTTTTCTTTGTTTGTGAAGGAAAAGAAGAAATTATTTGATAGCATATCATCTCATTGTTGTAGAGTTTCATTGACTACCGATACTTGGACTAGCATTCAAAATTTGTATTATATATGTTTGACTGTTCATTTCATTGATTCTCAATGGAATATGCATAAAAGGCTTTTGAACTTTTGTGTAATTAAAAGTCATTCTAGAGTTAATATTAGAAATGCTATTGAGTTTTGCATGAATGAATGGGGTTTGAGAAAGTTGATGTTCATTACTGTTGACAATGCATCAAATAATGATGTTGTAGTTGAACAATTGAGAAAAAGGCTTGTGAAGAAATGTGTTGTACCATTTAGAGGCGAGCATTTTCATATGAGATGTTGTGCTCATATTTTAAACTTAATTGTCATATATGGCATTGCAGTAGTTGAGGGTGCTATTCAAAAAATTAGAGGAGTGGTGAAATATGTGAGTAGCAGTCCTAAAAGATTAGATATGTTTAAGTTATGTGTTGAAGAAGCAAACTTGACATATGGATCTTCATTGCAATTAAATTATCCTACAAGATGGAATTCAACTTATTTGATGCTACAAACTGATATAAAATATCAAAAAGATTTTGATAAGTGGAAGGACAAAGACAAAAGGTTTTTGAAAAAGTTTGGTTCAAACGTTCCAACAGAGAGAGACTGAACAAACGCCATAATTTTGGCTCGTTTCTTGAAAACTTTTTATGAGGTAACTAGTAAATTTTCTGGCTCATAATATTCTACCTCTGGTGTTTATTTTCCTGAGGTTATTCGGATTTTAAAAAAAATTGAGCTTTGTGAAAATAGTAGAGATACAATGGTGTCTGAAATGGGTATTAAAATGAGGCATAAATTCAACAAATATTGGGGTTCTCTTATGTCAACAAATATTATGATTTTTGTAGCAGTTGTGTTGGATCCTAGATATAAGCTCAAATATCTAAAGGTTATGTACACTTAGCATTATGGAGAGGAATTGGCAAAAAATTTGGTGAACAAGGTTTTAAATGTTTTAAATGAGATGATGAATGTTTATAAAGATTTAAATGAAGATGAATCAAAAAAAGATGATTTCTCTTCTACTGTGTTGAAGAAAAATGATAATTTCTTTGATGGTAGTGATACTTATGTTGATAATTTTTTTTTGTTGAATTGGAGAAGAACAAGAAGTTGAAGCTTTGGAAGAGTTGGATAGGTAGTTGGAGGACAAACTTGATAAAAATAGAATTGATTTTGATCTTCTAAACTGGTGGAAGCTAAATGAGGTTAGGTATCCTTCTTTGGCAAATGTAGCAAGGGATATATTTCCTATCCAAGCAGCTATTGTTGCCTACGAATCTACATTTAGCACTGGGGGGAGAACTTTAGATAAATTTAGGAGTTCTTTAACACCTATTACAACTGAAGTTCTCATATGTCTACAAGATTGGTTGAGATGCTCAAACAAACCTATTGAAATTGAAGAATCAGGTTAGTATACAAATCTTGTAAATTTTATTTTATTCATTCAATTTAATAAAAATATGGTTCAATTACAATTTTTAGAGGGCTAACAAGATCCAAATATTCTTCCAACTATATTTGGCCAACTAATTTGGAATGGGTGTATTAAATTTTATAAGGTAATATTTTATTTTTTTATTACTCTTTCATCTTAGAAATTAAGTCTAAATGATTAACACGATTTCATCCTTGGTTGTCCTTCTACAGTGGAGGAAGAAAAGGGAGGAGTTGTAGAAGAGATAATTAATTGGGTTTCGATTTTCAGTGATGTTTCGGGACGGACCTTTGAAATGATTATTATCATTGTTATTATTAGTTGTATTTTTTTTGTTATATTTAGCTGCCTAATTTTAGCAATTACTTAAGTAGTAATTGATGCTACCAATGTGTGTGGTCATCTTTAGCTATTCCTTTAATAATTAAAGTAATTGTTTAAAAAATGTAGTATTGTAATTATGGTTAACTTTCACTCGGCTGAACAAAGCCAACTTGTGACAAAACAAAGAACCAAATTAAGCAGGCAACTCGGTCCCATTCTATTTAACATTTCTATCTTTTTCTACACATAAAAGATTTTGACAAGGTGATGGAACTCTTTTGTGGTATTCAGCCTATTTGAAAAAACAAAATACGCCCAATTCGAGTTTGAAAGATACATAACTAAGGAATGATAAATAGTAAAATAAAAGGTTTCGACATGAACTAACTTGGCCAGTTTGAAGAAAATAATTTGAAAAAAATGTTCGAACTCCATTCCATCTGGAACCATTTTCTCCTAACCAATATTCTCGATCTACATCCCGTCCAGTCCCAATATTTTTAACCTATGGGACGGGTAAGGATCTTCAAAAAAAAATATCTGAACTGTGGGAAGGGACTAGAGATTTGTAATCCCCATTCGGTCTCATTCCATGTTCACCCCTAGCATTTAATGGTTTATAAATTTTATTTAAAAAATAAAATAATAAAAAATTTAATTTTATTATTTTTTGATATTTTCAAAGATTATGACCTTTGAAAATATAATAATTTTTAAATTTTTTTCAAATGTGAATACAATCTTTAGTTATACTAATCATTATATTTAAATATTATATAAATTCAATATAAACAATTTTATTGATAAATATTCTAATAATAATCAAAAAATAAATTAATAATCCATTAATAATAAGATAGATATTAATTAAAATATAATTACAAAACTTAAAATGATTCAGAAGCAAAGAAAATTATATTACTATATAATAATTTTTTGTTTTTGAATTTTTTTTTCTTTTAATAAGTTTATCTATATTTTTTTAATAAAAAATAATTTATATAAATTTTTTTTTCTAACTCATAATTTATTATGTAATTAATATTTATATATAAATAAACAAATAAATAATTAAAATGAATATTTAAAATTATAATGAAATAAAAATGTGATTTATTATTTATTATTTATTATTTAGGGATACTGGTTTAATTTAAATTTGATCCATCTCACTAATAATTTATTTAGTAATTAATATTTCTATAAAAATAAAATGATAAATAATTAAAATAAAAATATAAAATTATACTTAATATAAATTAAAATGAGATTTAAGATTTATTATTAATGTATACTAGTTTAATAGTTAAGTATTTAGAGGTTTTGTCGTTAGAATTTTAACGATTTATGTTTTTAGGCTTTTAGTGGTTTATAGGTTTTATATAAAAAAATTAAATAAAAAAAATTTCTATAATTTGTTATCATTTTCATAGGTTATAACCTTTGAAAATATAATAATATTTACAATTTTTTGAAATGTGAATACAATATTTATTTTTAATAATATTAATAATTATATATCATATAAATTCAATATATACAAATTTATTGATATATAATATAATAATGATCAAAAATTAAATTAATAAACTATTAATAAAAAGATAGATATTAATTAAAAAATATTTAGAAAACCCAAATTGATTCAAAATTAAAGTAAAATATATTACTGGATAATAATTTTTAATTTTTAAATTTCTACTTCTTATATAAGCTTATATTTTTTTTATTAAAAATAAATTAATTAAATTATATCTGTCGCACTCATATTTTATTTTCCAATAAATATTTCTATAAAAATAAACTAATATATAATTAAAATAAATATTTAAAATTATAATAAATAGAAATAAAAATTATATTTATTAATTATTAAGTAGTATATAGCTGTTTAATGGTTTATGTATTTAGGCATTATGGGATTTAGGAGTTTACTGATTTAACTATGTATGCATTTAGTGGATTATAGGATTTATTTAAGAAAAAAATTAAAAAAAATTAAAAAAAATTATTTTTATTATTTTTTGATATTTTCAAAGATTATAACATTTGAAAATATAATAATTTATAAATTTTTTAAAAAAGTGAATAAATATTTATTTATAATAATCATAATCATTATATATCATATAAATTCAATATAAACAATTTTATTGAGAGATATTCTATTAATTATGATAAAATAAATTAAAAATCTATTATGACAAAGATTGATATTACTTAAAATTTAATATCAAAACCTAAAATGATTCAAAAGCAAAGCAAAATATATTACTTAATATTAATTATTTGTTTTTAAATTTTTATTCTTTTTATAACCTTATCTATTTTTTGATGAAAAATAATTTTTATAAATTATATTTTTAACTCATAATTTATTTTATAATTAATATATATATATATAAACCTAAACAATCTAAATGAATTTTTTAAATTATAATGAAAATATATAAAAATGAGATTTATTAATTATTTTTTAGGGTCAACCCGTTTAAACAATTATATATATAGGGGTATCGGGATTTTGTAGTTTAGTGATTTAAGTGTTTAGGCATTTAGTGATTTATAGGTTTTATTTAAACAATGAAATAATAAAAAATATATATATTTTTTGTTTTTCACGTGTTCAAAGGTTATAATCTTTAAAAATATAATAATTTTAAAATTTATTTAAAAAGTGAATAGAATATTTAATTATAATAATTATTAAATCTATATATCATATAAATATTTTTATTGATAAATATTCTAATAATGATCAAAAAATAGATTAATAATCTATTATTAATAAGTTAGATATAAATTAAAATATATTTGCAAAATATAAAATGATTCAAAATAAAAATAAAATATATTACTAAATTATAAATTTTTGTTTTTAAAATTGTGCCTCTTTTTATAAGGATATATATTTTTTTTATGAAGAATAAATTATTTAAATTAGATGTGTCTCACTAAATATTTATTTTGTAATTAATATTTCTATAAAAATAAACTTATAAATAATTTAAATAAAAATTTAAAATTATACTTAATAAAAATTAAATTGTGATTTATGATTTTTTATTAATGTACACGTGTTTAATGGTTTAAGTATTTAGAGGTTTTGTCGTTTAGGAGTTTAACAATTTATGTTTTTAGGCATTTAGTGGTTTATAGGTTTTATTTAAACAATAAAATAACAAAAAAAATTTGTAATTTTTTCTCATTTTCATAGGTTATAACCTTAGAAAATATAATGATATTTAAAATTTTTTGAAATGTGAATACAATATTTAGTAATAATAATATTAATAATTATATATCATATAAATTCATATATAAACAATTTTTTTGATAGATAATATAATAATGATCAAAATTTAAAATAATAAACTATTAATAAAAAGATTGATATTAATTAAAAAATATTTATATAACCCAAATTGATTAAAAATTAAAGTAAAATATATTACTGGATAATAATTTTTAATTTTAAAATTTTTACTTCTTTTATAAGCATATATTTTTTTTGATTAAAAATAAATTAATTAAAATATATATGTCGCTCTCATAATTTAATTTGTAATAAATATTTCTATAAAAATAAACTAATAAATAATTAAAATGAATATTTAAAATTATAATAAATAGAAATAAAAATTAGATTTATTAATTATTAAGTAGTATATAGTGGTTTAATGGTTTATGTATTTAAGTATTATCAGGTTTAGTAGTTTTATGATTTAATTGTGTATGCATTTAGTGGTTTATAGGTTTTATTAAAAAAATAAAATAATAAAAAATTTATTTTTATTTATTTTTGATATTTTCAAAGGTTATAACCTTTGAAAATATAATAATTTTTAAATTTTTTTTCAAATGTGAATACAATATTTAATAATAATCATTATATTTATATATCATATAAATTCAATATAAACAATTTTATTGATAAATATTCTAATAATGATCAAAAAATAAATTAATAATCTATTATTAATAAGTTAGATAAAATTAAAAAATAATTATAAAACTTAAAATGATTTAGAAGAAAAGCAAAATATATTACTATATAATAATTTTTTGTTTTGAAATTTTGTTTCTTTTAAAAAGTTTATCAATAATTTTTTGATAAAAAATAATTTATATAAATTATATTTGTCTAACTCAATTTATTTTGTAATTAATATTTATATATAATTAAACAAATAAATAATTAAAATGAATATTTAAAAATATAATAAATAGCAATAAAAAATAGATTTATTAATTTTTAAGTAGTATTTAGCCATTTAATGGTTTATGTATTTAGGCATTATTGGGTTTAGGAGTTTACTGATTTAACTTTATATGCATTTAGTAGGGCTCCTCACGGGACTCAGAGATTCGCGACCCGATCGGAAGTCTTGTCACGAAAGATTCGTGACTAAGAAAAATCCTGACTTTGACTTTTCTCGTCCCATACTGTTGAGTATTTTTTCTTTTGGGATGATTCTGGATCTTAAGCAATATCTATCCCGACAACCATCCCGTCCTAAAAAACCGATACTAGAACCAGGAATATATATATATATACAATACATGAAGATGCCACCAATTCCGCTAGTGCCCATCCAATTCCGACGCACCTATTGCTGTTCCGACGAGTTCCAAGCCACCTCATGCCATTCCAACCGTGTTTAGTTAGGTCCAGCCCCTGTCCGTCGCACTTCTGGTTGCCTGCACCGTGTCCCAGATGCCACCATCCTTTTGGTTTGTTTTTTTGACGAAAATTGATTGATTAATTATTTTATTATGTGTCTCAGTCAGTTTTGTTGAGTATTGGTTGTGGTGTTGTGGTTGGGTCGAATGAGTTGGCTGAATGTGTTACAGTCCATTTTGTAGAGCTTGCTTGTTTGAAATATTTATATGTATTTATGCTTAACATATCATATTAATTAATGGCAATGTAGATGGCACAATCCAACGGTAAAAAAAAATATAATAAATTGAAGATGATCACATCTCAAAAGATCAAAGTATTAGTAAATCCAATCATCATCCTTTCATGAACCTTCCTATTGTTACGGCAGGTTCTTCAATTCCAATTGTAAAAGAAAGTCAAGGTACATCTGAACCTCAAGCTCATAAATAGTATAGGTTTGCTGTTTGAGAAACTTATGAGATATTAGTTGATTCCGTGGGAAATGAAACTGGTAGGGCAGATTATATATGGTGTAGAAAAGAATAATTGGCAAAAAGTGATCAAGGTACTTCGGGTTTATGGAAATACATGATAAAGACTTGTATGAAATTTTTACCCAAAAAAGAATTAATAGATGCTCACAAATGTAAAGACAAGTCACAATCTTTGTTGAGTTTCACTAAAGGTACTAGTTCAGAGGATAACAAATTAACTTGTTGGAAATTTGATCAACATCTAGTCAGGACGGCTTTGGTGAAAATGATCATAAAAGATGAATTGCCTTTTTGTTTTGTTGAGAGGGATGAGTTTAAGGAGTTTTGTGCAGTTAGTGTGCCTCAATTTAAAATTCCATCTAGGCACTCTATGTTGAGGGATTGTTTTTCTCTATGTTGAGGGATTATTTTTCTTTGTTTGTGAAGGAAAAGAAGAAATTATTTGATAGCATATCATCTCATTGTTGTAGAGTTTCATTGACTACCGATACTTGGACTAGCATTAAAAATTTGTCTTATATATGTTTGACTGTTCATTTCATTGATTTCTTAATGGAATATGCATCAAATGCTTTTGAACTTTTGTGTAATTAACAGTCATTATAGATTTAATATTAGAAAAGCTATTGACTTTTGAATGAATGAATGGGGTTTGAGAAAGTTGATGTGCAGTACTGTTGACAATGGATCAAATAATGATGATGCAGTTGAACAATTGAAAAAAAAAGGCTTGTGAAGAAAAGTAAAGTACCTTTAACAGGCGAGCATTTTAATATGAGATGTTATGCTCATATCCTAAACTTAATTGTCAGATATGGCATTGCAGTAGTTGCGGGTGCTATTAAAAAAATTAGAGGTGTGATGAAATATGTGAGGAGCAGTCATAAAAGATTTGATATGTTTAAGTTATGTGTTGAAGAAGTAAACTTGACATATGGATCCTCATTGCAATTAAATTGTCCTACAAAATGGAATTCAACATATTTGATGCTAGAAACTGATATAAATATCAAAAAGAATTTGATAAGTTGGAGGACAAAGACAAATGGTTTTTGAAGGAGTTTGGTTCAAACCTTCCAACTAAGAGAGACTGAACAAACGCCACAAATTTAGCTCGTTTCTCGAAAACTTTTTATGAGCTAACTTGTAAATTATCTGGGTCATAATATTCTACATCTAGTGTTTATTTTACTGAGATTATTGGAATTTTGAAAAAAATTGAGCTTTGTGAAAATAGTATAGATACAATGGTGTCTGAAATGGGTATGAAAATGAGGCATAAATCAACTAATATTGGGGTTCTCTCTTGTCAACAAATATTATGCTTTTTGTAGCAGTAGTGTTGGATCCTAGATTTAAGCTCAAATATCTCAAGGCTAAGTACACTTAGCATTATGGAGAGGAATTGGCCAAAAATTTGGTGAAAAAGGTTATAAGTGCTTTAAATGAGATGATGGATAATTATAAAGATTTAAATGAAGATGAATCAAAAGAAGATGAATCAAAAGAAGATGATTTCTCTTCTACTGTGTTAAAATAAAATGATGATTTCTATGATGGTAGAGATACTTATGTTGATGATATTTTTTGTTGAATTGGAGAAAGAACAAGAAGTTGTAGCTTTGGAATAGTTGGATAGGTACTTGGAGGACAAACTTGAAAAAAATAGAATTGATTTTGATCTTCTTAACTGGTGGAAGGTAAATGAGGTTAAATATCCTTCTTTGGAAAATGTAGCAAGGGATGTATCTGCTATCCAAGCATCTACTGTGGCCTACGAATCTACATTTAGCACTGGTGGGAAAACTTTAGATAAATTTAGGAGTTCTTTAAGACCTATTACAGTTGAAGTTCTCATATCTCTACAAGATTGGTTGAGAAGCTCAAACAAACCTTTTGAAATTGAAGAATTAGTTCAAGACATTGATGATAATGAATCAGGTTAGTATACAAATCTTGTAAATTTTAATTTCACTTTTACTTATTTTATTAATTCAATTTAATAAAATTATGGTTCAATTACAATTTTCAGAGGGGTCACACGATCCAAATAATCTTCCAACTATAATTGGCCAACTAAATTTGGAATGGGTGTATTAAATTTTATAAGGTAATATTTTTTTTATTATTCTTTCATCTTAGAAATTTCTGTCTACCTGATTAACACGTTTTCATCCTTGGTTGTCTTTCTATAGTGGAGGAAGAAAAGGGAGGAGTTGTAGAAGATATAAGTAATTGGGTTTGGATTTTCGTTGCTGTTCCAGGAGGGACGTTTGAATGATTATTATCATGGTTGTTATTAGTTGTATTTTTTTTGTTATATTAAGCTGCCTAATTTTAGCAATTACTTAAGTAGTAATTGCTGCTACTAATGTTTGTGGTCATCTTTAGCTATTCCTTAATATCTTAAGTAATTATTTAAAAAATGTAGTATTTCTATTATGGTTAACTTTCACTCACCTGAACAAAGCCAACTTGTGACAAAAGAAAGAACCAAATTAAGCACACAACTCATTCCCATTCTATTTAATATTTCTATCCTTTTCTGCACATCAATGCTTTTGACAAGGTGATGGAACTCGTTTGCAGTATTCATCCTATTTGACAAAACAAAATTGGCCCAAATTGAGTTTGAAAGATACATAACTAAGGAATGATAAATGGTACAACAAACAGTTTCGACAGGAACTAACTTGGCCAGTTTCAAGAAAATAAATTGAAAAAAAATGTCCGAACTCTGTTCCGTCCCAGGACCATTTTCTCCTACCCAAAATCCTCGATCTACGTCCTATCCCATCCTAATATTTTAAACCTATGAGATGGGTTTGGATCCTCAAAAAAAATCTTTGAACCGTGGAAAGTGGCTGGAGATTTGTAATCCACATTCTATCCCTTCCAAAGAGCAACCCTAGCATTTAGTGGTTCATATGTTTTATTTAAAAAATAATATAACAAAAAATTTATTTTTATTATTTTTTGATATTTTCAAAGGTTATAACCTTTGAAAATATAATAATTTTTAAATTTTTTTCAATGTGAATACAATATTTAGTTATACTAATCATTTTATTTATATATTATATAAATTAAATATAAACAATTTTATTGATAAATAATCTAATAATAATCAAAAAATAAATTAATAATCCATTAATAATAAGATAGATATTATTAAAATATAATTTCAAAACTTAAAATGATTTATTATTATTTAAAATGATTTAAAATAGATATATAATAAGATAGATATTATATAAATTATATTTGTATAACTCATAATATATTTTATAATTAATATTTATATATAAATAACAAATAAATAATTAAAATGAATATTTAAAATTATAATAAAAAAAATGAGATTTATAATTTATTATTTATTATTTATTATTTATTATTTATTATTTATTATTTATTATTTATTATTTATTATTTATTATTTATTATTTATTATTTATTATTTAGGGATACCGGTTTAATTTATATTAGATCAATCTCACTAATAATTTATTTTTTAATTAATATTTCTATAAAAATAAACTGATAAATAATTAAACTAAAAATTTAAAATTATAGCAAATAAAAATTAAAATGAGATTTAAGATTTATTATTAATGTATACCAGTTTAATAGTTTAAGTATTTAGAGGTTTTGCCGTTAGAAGTTTAGTGATTTATGTTTTTAGGCTTTTAGTGGTTTATAGGTTTTATATAAAAAAATAAATAACAAAAAAAATTTCTATAATTTATTATCATTTTCATAGGTTATAACCTTTGAAAATATAATAATATTTACAATTTTTTGAAATGTGAATACAATATTTAGTTTTCAAAATATTAAAAATTATATATCATATAAATTCAATATAAATAATTTTATTGATAGATAATATAATAATGATCAAAAATTTAATTAATAAACTAGTAATAAAAAGATGGATAATAATTAAAAAATATCTATGAAACCTAAATTGATTGAAAATTATAGTAAAATATATTACTGGAAAATAATTTAAAATTTTTAAATTTCTACTTCTTTTATAGCGTATATTTTTTTTATTAAAAATAGATTAATTAAATTATATTTGTCGCACTCATACTTTATTTTTTAATACATATTTTTATAAAAGTAATCTAATAAATAATTAAAATGAATATTTAAAATTATAATAAATCGAAATAAAAATTAGATTTATTAATTATTAAGTAGTATATAATAGTTTAATGGTTTATGTATTTCGGCATTACGGGGTTTAGTAGTTTACTGATTTAACTGTGTATGCATTTAGTGGTTTATAAGTTTTATTTAAGAAAAAAAATAAAATAAAATTATTTTTATTGTTTTTTGATATTTTCAAAGGTTATAACCTTTGAAAATATAATAATTTTTAAATTTTTTTAAAAAGTGAATAAATATTTATTTATAATAATCATAATCATTATATATCATATAAATTCAATATAAACAATTTTATTCATAGATATTCTAATAATTATAAAAAAATAAATTAAAAATCTATTATGAATAAGATTGATAGTACTTAATACAATATAAAAACCTAAAATGATTCAAAAGCAAAGCAAAATATATTACTTAATATTAATTATTTGATTTTAAATTTTTATTCTTTTTAAAAGCTTATCTATTTTTTGATGAAAAATAATTTTTATAAATTATATTTTTAACTCATAATTTATTTTATAATTAATATATATATATATATATATATATATATATAACTAAACAATCAAAATGAATTTTTTAAATTATAATGAACACAAATAAAAATGAGATTTATTAATTATTATTTAGTGTCAATCCGTTTAAACGATTATCTATATAAAGGTATCGGGATTTTGTAGTTTAGTGATTTAAGTGTTTAGGCATTTAGTGATTTATAGGTTTTATTTAAACAAAGAAATAATAAAAAATATATATTTTATTGTTTTTTCACGTGTTCAAAGATTATATCATTTGAAAATATAATAATTTTAAAATTTTTTATAAAAGTGAATACAATATTTAGTTATAATAATTATTAAATCTATATATCATATAAATTAAAAATAAATATTTTTATTGATAAATATTCTAATAATGATCAAAAAATAAATTAATAATCTATAATTAATAAGTTAGATATCAATTAAAATATAATTACAAAACCTAAAATGATTCAGAAATAAGATAAAATATATTACTATATAATAATTTTTTGTTTTTAATTTTTTTCTTCTTTTAATAAGTTTATCTTTATATTTTTGTGGAAAAAAATTTTATATAAATTATATTTGTCTAACTTATAATTTATTTTGTAATTAATATTTATAAAAAAATAAACAAATACATAATTAAAATGAATATATAAAATTATAATGAAAAAAATAAAAATGAGATTTATTATTTAGGATATAAAAATTTATCTATTTAGGATTTTCGAGATTTAGAATTTATTTATATAAGTATTTAGGCATTTAATGGTTTATAACTTTTATATAAACAATGAAATAATAAAAAATTTATTTTTGATATGTTTTCAAATTTTCAAATGTCATAACATTTGAATATATAATAAATTTTAAATTTTTTTAAAATGTGAATACAATAATTAGTAATTATAATTATTATTACTATATATAATATAAACTAAATATAAACAATTTTATTGATAATATTATATCAATTATCAAAAAATAAATTAAGAAACTATTATTAATATGATAGATATAAATTAAAATATAATAAAAAAAACCTAAAATGATTCAAAATCAAAGTAAAATTTATTACTAAATGATAATTTTTTTTAGTTATTCCATCATTTTATAACCTTATATTTTTTTTTGTTAAAAATAGATTATTTAAATTATATTTGTCACTCATAATTTATTTTGTAATTTATATTTCTATAAATTATTTAAATTATATTTAAGGTTTACGAGTTTAAAGGTTTTTGTATTTAGGGCTTCGGGGTTTCGGAGTTTAGAGATTTATGTATTTAGACATTTTATGGTTTATAAGTTTTATTTAAACAATGATATAACAAAAAATTTATTTTTGTTATTTTTCTGATTTTTGAAAGTTATAACATTAGAAAAAATAACAAAAAAAATATTAGTAATTTTTTGTCATTTTCATAGGTTATAACCTTTGAAAATATAATAATATTTAATATTTTTGAAATGTGAGTACAATATTTAGTTACAATAATTTTAATAATTATATATCATATAAATTTAATATGAACAATTTTATTGATATATATTATAATTATGATCAAAAATTAAAATAATAAACTATTAATAATAAGATAAATATTAATTAAAAAATATTTATGAAACCCAAATTGATTCAAAATTAATGTAAAAAATATTTCTGGATAATAAATTTTAATTTTAAAATTTTACTTCTTTTATAAGCATATATATATATTTTTTGATTAAAAATGAATTATTTAAATTATATTTGTCGCACTCATAATTTATTTTGTAATAAATATTTTTATATAATAAACTTATAAATAATTAAAATCTATATTTAAAATAATAATAAATTGAAAAAAAAATTGATTTCTTAATTATTAAGTAGTATATAGCAGTTTAATGGTTTATGTATTTAGGCATTATGGGTCTTAGGAGTTTACTGATTTTATAGTGTATGCATTTAGAGGGTTATAGATTTTATTTAAAAATTAAAATAACAAAATAATTAATTTTATTATTTTTTGATATTTTCAAAGGTTATATCACTTGAAAATATAGTAATTTTTAAATTTTTTTTCAAATGTGAATTCAATATTTAGTTAAAATAATCATTATATTTATATATCATATAAATTCAATATAAACAATATTATTGATAAATATTCTAAAAATGACCAAAAATAAATTAATAATATATTATTAATATGATAGATATCAATTAAAATATAATAAAAAAAGATAAGGTGGTTCTGAAAAAATCATAATATATTACTATATAATAATTTGTTGGTTTGAAATTTTTTTTTCTTTTAAAAAGTTTATCCATATTTTTTTTGTTGAAAATTAATTTATATAAATTATATTTGACTAATTCATAATTTATTTTTTAATTAATATTTATATAAAAATAAACAAATAAATAATTTAAATGAATAATTAAAATTATAATGAAAAAAATAATATTGAGATTTATTCTTTATTATTTTGGGTATACCAGTCTAATTTAAATTAGATCTGTCTCACTAATAATTTATTTTGTTAATTAATATTTCTATAAAAATAAACTGATAAATAATTAGAATAAAAATTTAAAATTATACCGAATAAAAATTAAAATGTGATTTATGAATTATTATTATTGTATTCAGTTAAATATTTTATGTATTTAGAGGTTTTTTCTTTTATGACTTTAGCGATTTATGTTTTTAGGCATTTAATGGGTATGGGTTTTATTTAAACAATGAAATAAAAAAAAATTATTTTTGATATATTTTCACATTTTCAAATGTTATAACCTTTGAAAATATGATAATTTTAAAATTTTTTAAAAATGTCAATACAATATTTAGTAATAATAATCATTATAATTATATATAATATAAACTAAATATAAACAAATTTATTGATAGATATGATATAAATTATCAAAAAATAAATTAATATGCTATTATTAATTTGATAGATATAAAATAAAATATAATTGCAAAAAATATTCAAAATCCAAGTAAAATTTATGACTAAATAATAATTTTTTTTAGTTTTTGCTTCTTTTTATAATATAATATTTTTTTTTGATGAAAAATAAATTATTTAATTTATATTTCTATCACTCATAATTTATTTTGTAAATAATATTTTAATAAATTAATAAAATTTTATTTAAGGTTTACAAGTTTAAATGTTTAACTATTTAGGGGCTTTTGTGTTTAGGAGATTAGAGGTTTAAGTGTTTAGGCATTTAGTGGTTTTTAAGTTTTATTTAAATAATGATATAACATAAAATTTATTTTTATTATTTTTTTAATGTTTGATGGTTATAACCTTTGAAAATACAATAATTTTTAAATTTTTTTCAAATTTAAATATAATATTTAGTTATAATAATCTTAATAATTATAAGTCATTTAAATTCATTATAAATGATTACATTGCTAGATATTATAATAATGTTCAAAAAAATTAATAAACTATTATTAATATTATTATTAGATATTATAATAATTTTAAATTGATTCAAAATATTTACATGCCTAAAAACTTATATGATATATGATATATAATTATTAATATTATTATAACTAAATATTGTATTCACATTTCAAAAAATTTTAAATATTATTATATTTTCAAAGGTTATAACCAATGAAAATGAGAAAAAATTACAATTTTTTTTGTTATTTTATTGTTTAAATAAAACTTATAAGTCACTAAATGCCTAAAAACATAAATTTCTAAACTTCTAAATGACAAAACCTTTAAATACTTAAACCATTAGACAGGTGTACATTAATAAAAAATCATAAATCTCAATTTAATTTATATTAACTATAATTTTAAATTTTTATTTTAATTATTTATAAGTTTATTTTTATAAAAATATTAATTACAAAATAAATTATGAGTGAGACAGATCTAATTTAAATAATTTATTTCTCATCAAAAAAATATATATACTTATTAAAAGAGGCAAAATTTTAAAAACAAAAATTTATTATTTAGTAATATATTTTATTTTTATTTTGAATCATTTTAGATTTTGCAATTATATTTTAATTTATATCATTCTTATTAATAATAGTTTATTAATTTTTTATTGATCATTATTATAATATCTATTAATAAAATTATTTATATTGAGTTTACATTATATATAATTATTAAGATTATTATTACTGAATATTATATTCACATTTAAAAAAATTAAAAATTATTATATTTTCAAAGGTTATAACCTTCAAAAATTAGAAAAAATCAAAAAATTAAATTTTTTATTTTTTCATTCTTTAAATAAAAACTATAAATCACTTATGGCCTAAACACTTAAATCATTAAACACCAAAATGCCTAAATACTTTAACTATTAAACTAGTATATCTTGAATAATAAATAATAAATCTCTATTTTATTGGTATTGATTATAATTTAAAATATTCATTTTAATTATTTATTAGTTTATTTTTATAGAATTATAAATTAAAAATTAATTATGAGGAGGACAAATATAATTTAAATAATTTACTTTTAATAACAAAAAATATAAACTTATAAAAAGAAGCAAAAAATCAAAGAAAGTATTATTTTGTAATATATTTTACTTTGATTTTGAATAAATTTACGTTTTGCAAATATATTTAAAATAATATATATCTTATTAATAAAATTTATTTATTTATTTTTTGATCATTAATATAATATATTTCAATATAATTGTTTATATTAAATTTACATGATATATAATTATTATGATTATAATAACTAAATATAGTATTCACATATAAAAAAAATTTAAAAATTGTTATATTTATAAAGATTATAACTTTCAAAAATGAGAAAAAATAACAAAAATAATTTTTTTTGTTATATCAATGTTTAAATAAAATTTTATAAACCATTAAATACCTAAATACATAAATATCTAAACTTCTAAACCCCGAAGCCCCTAAATACTTAAACCTTTGAACTCGTAAACCTTAAATATAATTTAAATAATTTATAGAAATATTAATTACAAAATAAATTATGAGTGATAAAAATATAATTTAAATAATATATTTTTCATCAAAAAAACATATAAGCTTATAAAATGATGCAAAAACTAAAAAAAAATTATTATTTAGTAATAAATTTTACTTTGATTTTGAATCATTTTATGTTTTTTAATTATATTTTAATTTATATCTATCATATTAATAATAGTTTATTAATTTATTTTTTGATAATTGATATAATATCTATCAATAAAATTGTTTATATTATTTGATATTATATATAGTTATAATTATTATTATTACTAAATATTGTATAAACATTTTTTAAAAATTTTAAAATTATTATATTCTCAAATGTTATAACCTTTGAAAATTTGAAAACATATCAAAAATAAATTTTTGTAATTTCATTATTTAAATATAACCTATAAACCACTAAATGCCTAAAAACATAAATTACTAAACACCTAAATGACAAAACCTTTAAATACTTAAACCATTAAATTGGTATACATTAATAAGTATTCATAAATCTCAATTTAATTTTTATTAAGTATAATTTAAATTTTTATTTTAATAATGTATAAGTTTATTTTTTTAAAAAATATTAATTACAAAAAATATTATTATTGAGACAGATATAATTTAAATTAAACTGGTATACTCTAAATAATAAATAATAAATCTCAATTTTTTTCATTATAATTTTAAATATTCATTTTAATTATTTATTTGTTTATTATTATATAAATATTAATTACAAAATAAAGTATAAGTTATACAAATATAATTTATATACATTATTTTTCTACAAAAAATATAGATAAACTAATTAAAAGAATAAAAAAACTAAAATCAAAAAATTATTATATGGTAATCTATTTTGCTTTGTTTCTGAATCATTTTAGGTTTTGTAAATATATTTTAATTGATATCTAAATTATTAATAATAAATTATTAAATAATTTTTTTATCATTATTAAAATATTTATCAATAAAAATGTTTATATTGAATTTATATTATATATATATATTTAATAATTATTTTAACTAAATATTATATTCACTTTTGAAAAAATTTTTAAAATTATTATATTTTCAAAGATTATAACCTTTTAACATGTGAAAAAATAAAAAAAATTATTTTTTTTGTTATTTTATTGTTTAAATAAAACCTATAAACCACTAAATGCCTAAACACTTAAATCACTAAACTACAAAATTTTGATACCCCTATATAGATAATCCTTTAAACCATCATACCCTAAATAATAATTAATAAATCTCATTTTTATTTGTTTTCATTTTAATTTAAAAAATTTATTTTAATTCTTTAGTTTTTTATTTATATATATATATTAATTATAAAATAAATTATGAGTTAAAAATATAATTTATAAAAATTATTTTTCATCAAAAAATAGTTAAGCTTATAAAAAGAATAAAAATTTAAAAACAAATAATTATTATTAAGTAATATATTTTGCTTTGCTTTTGAATCATTTTTGGCTTTGATATTATAATTTAAGTAATATCAATGTTATACATAATAGATTTTTAATTTATTTTTGTATAATTATTTGAATATCTATCAATAAAATTGTTTATATTGAATTTATAATATATTTAATTATTATGATTATTATAAATAAATATTTATTCACTTTTTGAAAAAAATTTAAAAATTATTATATTTTCAAAGGTACCTTTGAAAATATCAAAAAATAATAAAAATAATTTTTTTATTTTATTTTTTAAATAAAAACTATAAATCACTAAATGCATACACAATTAAATAAGTAAACTCCTAAACCCTGTAATGCCTAAATACATAAACCATTAAACTTCTATATCCTAATTAATAATAAATAAATCTAATTTTTATTTTGATTTATTATAATTTTAAATATTCATTTTAATTATTTATTAGTTTATTTTTATGATAATATATATTACAAAATAAAGTATGAGTGCGACAAATATAATTTAATTAATTTATTTTTAATCAAAAAAAATAAATATGCTTACAAAAGAAGTAAAAATTTAAAAATTAAAAATAATTATCAAGTAATATATTTTACTTTAATTTTGAATCAATTTGGGTTTTGTAAATATTTTTTAATTAATATCTATCATATTATTAGTAGTTTATTAATTTAATTTTATTTCATTATTATAATATCTATCAATAAAATTATTTATAGTGAATATATATCATTTATAATTATTATATTATTATAACTAATTATTGTATTCTCATTTCAAAAAATTTTAAATATTATTATATTTTCAAAGGTTATATAACCTATGAAAATGATAAAAAATTACAAATTTTTTTTTTCTTATTTTATTGATTAAATAAAACTTATAAACTACTAAATACCTAAAAACCTAAATCACTAAACTCCTAAAAGACAAAACCTCTAAATACTTAAACCATTAAACTCGTGTACATTAATAATAAATCATAAATATCATTTTAATTTTTATTTAGTATAATTTTAAATTTTTATTTTAATTAATTTTCAGTTTATTTTTATAGAAAGATTAATTACAAAATAAATTATTAGTAAGATAGATCAATTTTAAATTAGACCAGTATACCCTAAATAATAAATACTAAATCTCATTATTTTTAATTATAATTTTAAATATTCATTTTAATTATATATTTGTTTATTTTTATATAAATATTAATTACAAAATAATTTATTAATTAGACAAATATAATTTATGTAAATTATTTTTCATCAAAAAATTATAAATAAACTTTTTTAAAAAAAAATTTCAAAACAAAAAAATATTATATAGTAATATATTTGGCTTTGCTTCTGAATCATTTTAGGTTAAGTAATTATATTTTAATTGACATCTATCTTATTAATAATAGATTATTAAGTTATTTTTTCATCATTATTAGAATATTTATCAAAAAAAATGTTTATATTGAATTTATATGATATATAAATATAATGTTTATTATAACTAAATATTGTATTAACTTTTGAAAAAAAATTTAAAATTAGTACATTTTAAAAGGTTATAACCTTTGAAAATGAGAAAAAATAAAAAATATATTTTTTCTTTGTTATTCTATTGTTGAAATAAAACATATACATCACTAAATGCCTAAGGATTTAAATCACTAAACTACAAAATCCTGATACCTCTATATAGATAATTCTTTAAATTAGTATACCATAAATACTAATTAATAAATTTCATTTTTATTTATTTTCATTATATTTTAAAAAATTCACTTTGATTGTTTAGTTTTTTATTTTATAATGTATTAATTATAAAATAAATTATGAGTTAAAAATATAATTTATAAAATTATTATTAATCAAAAAATTGATAAGCTTAAAAAAAGAATAAAAATTTAAAATCAAATAATTATTTTTTAGTAATATATTTTGCTTTGATATTTTAATTTTTTTAGGTTTTGATATTATATTTTAAGTAATATCAATCTTATTCATAATAGATTTTTAATTTATCTTTTGATAATTATTAAAATATCTATTAATAAAATTGTTTATATTGAATTTATATGATATATAATTATTCTAATTATTATAAATAAATATTGTATTCACTTTTGAAAAAAATTTAAAAATTATTATATTTTCAAAGGTTATAATCTTAAAAAATGAGAAAACATAATAAAAATAAATTTTTAGTTATTTTATTTTTAAAATAAAACCTATAGACCATTAAATACTTACTTACTTAAATTAGTAAGCTCATAAACCCCAAAACCCATGAATACATAAACATTTTAACATCTATATACTACTTAATAAATAATAAATTATATTTTTATTTCTATTTATTATATATTTAAATATTCATTTTAATTATTTATAGTGTAATTATTTAGAAAAATTAAATACAAAATAAATTTCGAGGAATACATATTATTTAAATAATTTATTTTTAATCAAAAAAATTTAAGCTTATAAAAAGGACAAATTTAAAAATTAAATATTTTTATTTAGTAATATATTTTGATTTCATTTTAAATCATTTTGTGTTTTGTAAATTAATTTTAATTAATATATATATTATTAATAATAGGTTATTAATTTAATTTTTGATCATTATTATAATATCTATCATTAAAATTATTTATATTGAATTTATATGATATATAATTAGTAAGATTAATATAATTATACATAGTATTCACATTTCAAAAAATTTTTAAAATTATTTTATTTTTAATGGTAACCTTTGAAAATCAAAAAAAATCTAAAAAAAATTTTTTATTTTTATTATATAAATAATACCTATAAACCACTAAATACATAAAAACATAAATTGATAAACTCCTAAATGACAAAACTCCTGAATAATCAAACCATTAAACCAGGATACTACATATAATAAATCATATATCTCATTTTAATTTGTATTCATTATAATTTTAAATATTCATTTTAATTATTTATTAGTTTATTTTTTATAGAAATATTAATTATAAAATAAATAATGAGAGAGACAACTATAATTTTAATAATTTATTTTTAATCAAAAAAATTATAAGCATATAAAAAGAAGTAAAAATTTAAAAACAATAAATTTTTATTTAGTAATATATTTTACTTTGATTTTGAATCATTATATATACGTTCTGCAATTATATTTTAATTGCTATCAACTTATTAAGAATAGTATAATAATTTATTATTTGATCAATTTTATAATATCTAACAATAAAATAACTTATATTGAATTTAAATATCTTATAATTATTAAGATTCTTATAACTAAATATTATATTTACTTTTTAAAAAATTTTAAAAATTATTATATTTTCAAAGATTATAAACTTCAAAAATGATAAAAAATAACAAAAATAATTTGTTTATTATTTTATATTTAAATAAAACTTATAAACCACTAAATGCTTAAATATTTAAATCTCTAGACTCCTAATCCCCAAAACCCCTTAAATACTTAAACCATTAAATCTATATAATCTAAATAATAAATAATAAATGATAAATCTCATTTTTATTTGTATTCATTATAATTTTAAATAATCATTTTATTTATTTTTTAGTTTATTTTTATAGAAATATTAATTACAAAATAAATAATTAGTGAGACATATATAATTTAAATAAATTATTTTTTATGAAAAAAAATATATGCTTATAAAAATAAAGAAAATTTCAAAATTTTAAAATTTTATTTAGTAATATAATTTACATTGATTTTAAATTATTTTGGGTTCTGAAAATATAATTTAATTAATATCTATATTATTAATAATATATATTAATAAAATTTTTTATATTGAATTTACATCAAATGTATTTATTAAGATTATTATAACTAAGTATTGTATTAATATTTTAGAACTTTAAATAAATTATTATATTTTCAAAGGTTCTAACCTTTGAAAATTATGATATTTCATAAAAATAATTTTTTTTTATTTCAATGATAAAATAAAACCTAAATGTGCAAACAGATAAATCAATAAACTCATTAACCCCAAAACCACAATAAACATAAACCATTAAATAGTTATACCCTAAATAATTAATAATAAATCTCATTTTTATTAGTATTCATTATAATTTTATCTGTACATTTTAATTATTTATTAGTTTATTTTTATAGAAATATAAATTAAAAAATAAATTAAAAGTTAGACAAATATAATTTAAATAATTTATTTTTCATCAAAAAATATATAAACTTATAAATGGATACAAAAATTTAAAAATTTAAAATTAATATTTAGTAAAATATTTCACTTTGATTTTGAATCATTTTAGGTTCTGTAAATATATTTTAAACAATATTTATCTTATTAATAATTGTTTATTAATATTTTGTATGATCATTATTATAATATATATCAATATAATTGTTTATATTGAATTTAAATGATATCTAATTATTAAGATTATCAAAACTATAGTATTCGCATAAAAAAATTTAAAAATTGTTATAGTTTCAAAGGTTATATCCTTAAAAAATCAGTACAAATAACAAAAAAAATTTTTTTGTTATTTTATTTTTTAAATAAAACCTATAAACTACTATATGCTTAAACACTTAAATCACTAAATTCTTAAATCCCAAAACTCCTAAATATATAATCTTTTAAACCTGTATTTTTTGTATTATTAATACTAGTTTTATTTAATATCTATCTTATTAATATATTTTACTTTTATTTTGAATCATTTTAGGTTTTGGAAATAAATTTTATTTAATATCTATCTTATTAATAATAGTTTATTTATTTATTTTATTATTGTCATGATAATATTTATAAAATAATTTATTTATATTGAATTTACATAATATATAAATATTTAGATTATTATAACAAAATAATATTTTCATATTTTAAAAAAATTTAAAAATTATTAAGTTTTCAAAGGTTATAACTTTTTACAATAAGAAAAAATAAATAAATTATTTATTATTAGATTTTTAAAATAAAATCTATAAACCACAAAATACCTAAATTCTTATTGACTAAACTCGTAAATCTTGATGCCCATAAATACATAAGCCTTTAAATTAGTATACTCTAAATAATAAATAATAAATCTCATTTTTATTAGTATTCATTATAATTTTAAATATTCGTTTTAATTATTTATCAGTTTATTTTATTGAAATATTAATTACAAAATAAATTATTAGTCAGACGAATATAATTTAAATAATTAATATTTCATCAAAAATATAAGATCATAAAAAGAGAATTTTTAAAACAAAATATTATTATTTAGTAATTTATTTTAATTTAATTTTTAATAATTTTAGATTTTGCAATTATATTTTAATTTATATCATTCTAATTAATAATAGTTTATTAATTTATTTATTGATCATTATTATAAATATTTATTAATAAAATTATTAATATTGAATTTATATTATATACAATTATCAAGATTATTATAACTAAATAATATATTCACATTTTAAAAAAAATTAAAAATTATTTTATTTTCAAAGTTTATAACCTTCAAAAATTAGATAAAATCTCTTAAGGCATAAAAACTTAAATGACTAAACTTCAAAACACCTAAATACATAAAGCTTTAAACTTGTATATCCTGAATAATAAATAATAAATCTCAATTTTATTTGTATTCATTATAATTTTAAATATTTATTTTAATTATTTATTGGTTTATTTTTATAGAATTATAAATTATAAAATATTTAATGAGGAAGACAAATATAATTTAAAAAATTTTTTTATAAATACAAAAATATAAACTTATAAAAAAAGCAAAATATTAAAAAAATTTATTATTTAGTTATATATACTTTGATTTTGAATAAATTTAGATATTACAAATATATTTTAAATAATATCTTGCTTTTTAATAATAGTTTATTAATTTAATTATTGATCATTATTATAATATCTAGCAATGTGATTATTTATATTGAATTTAAATGACTTATATTTATTAAGACTATTATAACTAAATATTATATTTATATTTGAAAAATATCTAGAAATTTGTATATTTTCAAAGGTTATAACCTTCAAAAATTAGAAAAAAAAAATTAAAATAAATTCTTTGTTATATCAATGTTTAAATAAAACTTATAGACCACTAAATGACTAACCACTTAAATCTATAAACTCCTTAACATAAAAGACCCTAAATACTTAAAACTTTAAACTCGTAAACCTTAAATATAATTTAAATAATTTATTTTTCATCAAAAAAATATAAGCTTATAAAGAGAAGCAAAAACTAAAAAACAAAAATTATTATTTGGTAATAAATTTTACTTTGATTTTGAATAATTTTAGGTTTTGCAATTATATTTTAATTTATATCTATCATATTAATAATAGCATATTAATTTATTTTTTGATAAATGATATCATATCTATTAATAAAATTATTTATATTTAGTTTATATTATATATAATTATAATGATTCTTATTACTAAATATTGTATTAATATTTTTAAAAAATATTTAAAATTATTATATATTCAAAGGTTATAACCTTTGAAAATGTGAGAAAATATCAAAAATATTTTTTTTGTTATTTCATTGATTGAATAAATCCTATAAATTACTTAATGCCTAAACACTTAAGTCAATAACTCCGAAATTTCAAAAACCCTAAATAGATTATTCTTTTAAACTGGTATACCCTAAATAATAAACAATAAATCCATTTATTATTTTTTTCACTATAATTTAAAATATTCATTTTAATTATTTATTCGTTTATTTTTATTAAATATTAATTACAATATAAATTATGTGTTAGATAATTATAATTTATATAAATTATTTTTCATCAAAAATATGGATAAACATATAAAAAGAATAAAAAATTTCAAAACAAAAATTTATTATATAGTAATATATTTTGCTTTCCTTCTGAATCATTATACGTTTTGTAATTATATTTTAATTGATATCTATATTATTAATAATAGATTATTAATTTATTTTTTGATCATTATTAGAATATTTATCAATAAAATTATTTATATTGAATTTATATGAAATATAAATATAATGATTAATATAACTAAATATTGAATTTACTTTTGAAAATAATTTAAAATGTATTATATTTTGAAAGGTTATAACATTTGAAAATTTCAAAAAATAATAAAAATGAATTTTTTGTTTATTTATTTTTTAAATAAAACATGTAACCACTAAATGCATAAACATTTAAATCAGTAAACTCCTAAACCCTATAATACCAAAATAGATAAACCATTAAATTGCTATAAACTACTTAATAATTAATAAATCTAATTTTTATTTCTATTTATTATAATTTTAAATATTCATTTTAATTATTTATTAGTTTATTTATAGAGACATATTTATTACAAAATAAAGTATGAGTGCGAGAAATATAATTTAAATAATTTATTTTTAATCAAGAAAAGTATTTACGATTATAAAATAAGTAAAAATTTAAAAATTAAAAATTATTATTAAGTAATATATTTTACTTTAATTCTGAATCAATTTGGGTTTTTTAAATATTTTTAATTAATATCTATCTTATTATTAATAATTTATTAATTTACTTTTAGATCATTATTATAATATCTATTAATAAAATTGTTTATATTGAATTTATATGATATATAATTATTAATATTATTATAAATAAATATTATATTAACATTTAAAAAAATGTTAAATATTATTATATTTTCAAAGGTTATGACCTATGAAAATGAGAAAAAATTAGAAAATTTAATTTTGTTATTAATAATAAGGTAGATATCAATTAAAATATAATTACAAAACCAAAAATGATTCAGAAGCAAAGTAAAAATATATTACTATATAATAATTTTTTGTTTTGAATTTTTTTTAAAAGTTTATCTATAATTTTTTGATGAAAAATAATTTATATAAATTATATTTGTGTAACTTATAATTTATTTTGTAATTAATATTTATATAAAAATAAACAAATAAATATTAAAATGAATATTTATAATTATAATGAAAAAAATGATATTTATTCTTTATCATTTAGGGTATACCGGTTTAATTTAAATTATATCTGTCTTACTAATAATTTATTTTGTAATTAATATTTCTAAAAAATAAACTGTTAAATAATTAAAATAAAAATTTAAAATTATACTGAATAAAAATTAAATTGAGATTTATGCATTATTATTAATGTATACCAGTTTAATGGTTTAAGTATTTAGAGGTTTTGTCGTTAAGAAGTTTAGTGATTTATGTTTTAGGCATTTAGTGATTTATAGGTTTTATTTAAACAATGAAATAACAAAAAAATTATTTTTGATATTTTTTCACATTTTCCAAGGTTATAAGATTTGAAAATATAATAATTTTTAAATTTTTTTCAAAAGTATATATAATATTATGTTATTATAATCTTAATAATTATAAGTAATTTAAATTCAATATAAATAATTACATTGCAAGATATTATAATAATGATCAAAAAAAATTTAATAAACTATTATTAATAAGATAGATATTATTTAAAATATATTTGCAAAATCTAAATTTATTCAAAATCAAAGTAAAATATATTACTAAATAATAATTTTTTTAATGTTTTGCATTTTTTATAAGTTTATATTTTCGTTTTTAAAAATAAATTATTTAAATTATATTTGTGTTACTCATAATTTATTTTGTAATTTATAATTCTATAATAATAAACTAATAAATAATTAAAATGAATATTTGAAATTATAATGAATACAAATAAAATTGAGATTTATTATTTATTATTCAGGATATACCGGTTTAATGGTTTAAGTATTTAGGTGTTTTGTGGTTCAGGAGTTTAGTGATTTAATTATTTAGACCTTTAGTGATTTATAGTTTTTATTTAAAGAATTTAAAAACAAAAAAATTAATTTTTTGATTTTTTTTAATTTGTGAAGATTATAACCTTTGAAAATATAATAATTTTTAATTTTATTTAAATATTTATATAATATTTAGTTATATTATTCTTAATAATTATATATAATGTAAACTCTATATAAATAATTTTATTAATAGATATTATAATAATGATCAATAAATTAATTAATAAACTAGTATTTAAAAGAATGATATAAATTAAAATACAATAGTAAAATCTAAAATGATTCAAAATCAAAATAAGATATATTTATAAAAAATAATTTTTTAATTTTAAAATTTTGTTTATTTTTATAAGCATATTTATTATGTTTGATGAAAAATAAATTATTTAAATTATATCTGTCTCACTAATAATTTATTTTGTAATTAATATTTTTATAAAAATAAACTGTTAAATAATTAAAATGAATATTTAAAATTATAATGAAAACTAATAAAAATGAGAATTATGATTTATTATTTAGACTATACTAATTTAATTTTTTGAGTATTTATGAGCTTTGGGGATTAGGAGTTTAGTCATTTTAGTATTTAGTCATTTAGTGGTCTATAGCTTTTATTTAAAAAATAAAATAAAAAAAAAGTTTTTTTTGTTATTTTTTCTCATTTTTGAAGGTTATAACCTTTGAAAATAAATAAATTTTTAATTTTTTTTTGCAAAGTGAATACAATATGAAGTTAATAATCATAATAATTAAATATAATATAAATTAAATATAATATATATTAAATATAAATTATTTTATTAGTATATATTATAATAATGATCATAAAAAAATAATAAACAATTATTAATAAGATAAATATAGTTTAAAATATATTTGCAAAACCTAAAATGATTCAAAATCAAAGTGAAATATTTTACTAAATATTAATTTTAAATTTTTAAATTTTTGTATCCATTTATATGCTTATATATTTTTTGATGAAAAATAAATTCTTTAAATTATATTTGTCTCAATAATTATTTATTTTTTAATTTATATCTCTATAAAAATAAACTAATAAATATTTAAGATTTATGTTTAAAATTATAATGAATACTAATAAAAATGAGATTTATTATTTATTATATATAGTATACCAGTTTAATGGTTAAATTATTTAGGGGTTTTTTCATTTAGAAGTTTAGCAATTTATGTTTTTAGGCATTTAGTGATTTACAGGTTTTATTTATATCATAAAAATAAAAAAAAAATTTTGATTTTTTTAGATTTTCAAAGGTTATAATCTTTGAAAAAAAAATAATTTTTAAAATTTTTAAATATGTGAATTCCATTTATAATTATATTAATATTACTAATTATATATCATATAAATTAAATATAAACAATTTTAAGGATAGATATTATAATAAAATAAAAAATTAAATTAACAATCTATTATTAAAAATCTAAATACTAATTAAAATATATTTACATAACCCAAAATGATTCAAAATCATACCAAAATATTTTACTAAATAATAATATTTAATTTTTAAATTTTTCATTCATTTCTTAAGCTTATATTTTGTTTTGATTAAATATAAATTAGTTATATATTATTTGTCTCATTCTAAATTTATTTAGAATTAATTTTTCTAAAAAATTAATCTATAAATAATTAAAATGAATATTTAAAATTATAATAAATAGAAATATAAATGAGATTTATTATTTAATAAGTAGAATATAGCTATTAAAATGTTTATGTATTTAGGGGTTTCGGGGTTTATGAACTTACTGATTTAAGTAAGTAATCATTTAATGATCTATAGGTTTTATTTAAAAAATAAAATAACTAAAAATAACTAAATAACAAATAATTATTTATTTTTTAAAAAATAAATAATTATTTGTTTTTAAATTTTTATGCTTTTTATAAGCTTATCTATTTTTTGATGAAAAATAATTTTTATAAATTATATTTTTAACTAATAATTTATTTTATAATTAATACAGATATACAAATAAAAAACTAAAAATCAAAATAATTTTTTTAATTTATAATAAAAACAAATAAAAATTTGATTTATTAATTATTATTTAGTGTATACTAGTTTAAAGGATTATCTATTTAGGGCTATTAGGATTTTGTAGTTTAGTGATTTAAAAGCGGAGGCATTTAGTGGTGTATAGGTTTTATTTAAACAATAGAGTAACAAAGAAAAATTATTATTTTTTATTTTTTCATCGTTTCAAAGGTTATAACCTTTGAAAATATAATAACTTTAAAATTTTTTTCAAAAGTGAATATAATATTTAGTTATAATAATCATTATAATTATAAATCATATAAATTCAATATAAACATTTTTATTGATAAAGATTTTAATAATGATGAAAAAATAACTTAATAATCTATTATTAATTAGATAGATATCTATTAAAATATATTTACAAAACCTAAAATGATTCAGAAGCAAAGCAAAATATATTACTATACAATAATTTTTTGTTTAAAATTTTTTTTTTCTTTTAAAAGTTTATCTATAATTTTTTGATGAAGAATAATTTATATAAATTATATTTGTCTAACTCAATTTATTTTGTAATTAATATTTATATATAAATAAACAAATAAATAATTAAAATGAATATTTAAAATTATAATTAAAAAAATAATATTTATTATTTATTATTTATTATTTATTATTTAGGGTATACCTGTCTAATTATATTGGATGTGTCTTACTAATAATATATTTTGTATTTAATATTTCAATAAAAATAAACTGAAAATAAATTAAAATTATACTGAATAAAAATTAAAATGATATTTATGATTTATTATTAATCTATACTAGTTTAATGGTTAAAGTATTTAGAGATTTTGTCTTTTAGGAGTTTAGCGATTTAGGTTTTTAGGCATTTAGTGGTTTATAGGTTTTATTTAATCAATAAAATAACAAAAAGAAATTTGTAATTTTTTCACATTTTCATTGGTTATAACCTTTGAAAATATAATAATATTTAAAATTGTTTGAAATGTGAATACAATATTTAGGTATAATTAAATTAGTAATTATATATGATATAAATTCAATATAAATAATTTTAATGATAGATATTATAATAATCATCAAAAATTAAATTAATAAACTACTAATAATAAGATAGATATTAATTAAAAAATATTTACAAAACCCAAATTGATTTAAAATTAAAGTAAAATATATTACTATATAATAATTTTTAATTTTTAAATTTTTACTTCTTTTATAAATCGTATATATATTTTTTGATTAAAAATAAATTATTTAAATTATATTTATCGCACTCATAATTTATTTTATAATAAATATTTCTATAAAAATAAACTAATAAATAATTAAAATGAATATTTAAAACTATAATAAATAGAAATTAAAATTAGATTTATTATTTATTATGTATTATATATCGGTTTAATGGTTACTGTATTTAGGCATTATGGGGTCTAGGAGTTTACTTATTTAACTATGTATGCATTTAGTAGTTTATAAGTTTAATTTAAAAAAGAAAAAAACAAAAAATTTATTTTTATTATTTTTGATATTTTCAAAGGTTATAACCTTAGAAAAAATAATAATTTTTAAATTTTTTTCAAAAGTTAATTCAATATTTAGTTATAATAATCATTATATTTATATATCATATAAATTCAATATAAACTATTTTATTGATAAATATTCTAATAATGATCAAAAAATAAATTAATAATCTATTATTAATAAGATGGATATCAATTCTAATATAATTACAAAACCTAAATTGATTCAGAAGCAAAGCAAAATATATTTCTATATAATAATTTTTTGTTTTGAAATTTTTTTTTCTTTTAAAAAGTTTATCTATATTTTTTGATGAAAAATAATTTATATAAATTATATTTGTGTAACTCATAATTTATTTTGTAATTAATATTTATATAAAAAATAAACAAATAAATAATAAAATTTGAATATTTAAAATTAAAATGAAAAAAAAATGAGATTTATTCTTTATTATTTAGGAATACCGGTTTAATTTAAATTAGATCTGTCTCACTAATAATTTATTTTGTAATTAATATTTCTATAAAAATAATCTGATAAATAATTAAAATAAAAAATTAAAATTATACTGAATAATTGAATGATTTATTTTGTTCCTCTCTCAACTAAAGAATGATTGCTAAAGCTCTAACCAAAATAATAGGAGCTTTTACTTTATCTCTATTATGTCTCATCATATTTGATGTTGAATCACTGGGCTACCAAACATAATTTGACTCATGTACGCTAACAGACTAAACCAAAGTTGTACCCCAATGTGTTGAAATAGCTAGTTGTTGAGGATGCAATTTATATTGATTATTGTAATTTCTTCTAAAATATCTCTCATGCACACACTCAAATAAATTTTTTTAAAACATAGTTCACCTCTAAAAAAATAACCACCTTGTAGCCTTTTAGAACAAAGTAGCCCCGGGCGGTTTGAGTAGGGCAAGAAGTATGGGCTCTCTTTCAATCAAGAATCAAAAAATTTATTTTATTGGCATGTCTAAGCCTCTTTTTTATATCCTCATGGATATGAAAAGTATCATTTCTTTTTTTTATATTAAATGAGTTATGTATGCAAGCTCACAATACCCAAAAAGGTGTAAATGAATCATATTCAAATGTATAAAAGGTTTTAATCATTGCTCAAAATATTAGACTTTCATATTGAAACTTGAGGTCACAAATCAAAGGAAAAAGCCATAGTGATATTTCCAATCCCAAGAAATTTAGCTATAGAAAGTTATAATAAGTAGTACTCGAGCTTTAACTATTTCTAGGGTCATGACTTTTGCTCTTGAGGAATGTCCAAAGTTACAATCATTTCTAGTGCAATGGCTTTGGAATATAAAGATAAAATGCACAAGCTATGGTCATATCCAATATTGTGACCCAGTATTATAGTGATTAAATATGTATTCATGATCATTCTTAGTGCCATAACAATATGTTCCACAGAGAGACACAAGTTATGGCAGATTCTCATCGATATGATTTTGTGTTCTAGAGACAAAATATACAATCATGACCATTGCTAATGCTACAATATTCTAAAGCAAGAAAGAGACTGAATCCATAACTAACCCCTTGAGTCATGACTTTGTGTTACATATACAAAAAGATAAATCTGTAACATTCCTAAAAGTTGTGAATTTCAAATTAAATTTAACACTTAGTCATTTGATTATAAAAGTACAAAACATGAGATTTAGGATTTAGGGGGTATGGGTTAGGGTTATAGTTTATGGTTTAAGGTTTAGGATTTCAAGTTTAGGGTTTATAGTTTTTTTTTGTTTTTTTTTTTGGAAAATACACAGTTTATTTATCATTTAGGCACACAACATATAAGATTCTAAAAAGATGAATTTAGGCTAGCCCACCAAATCCTATGCACCTTAATGATTCTATGCATAAAATACATAAAAAAGTATAATGTCTAATAATTCCAACCGTACGAATACAACTAAAATCACCTGGCAATCTCGGACTTCAGAGTTGGCATTGAGTCATTATGCGCACTGCATCCTTTTCATTCGGATTTGTCCAAGCCTTTTGGAGGAACCTTAATGATGTACCATATTAAAACTATGCAAATATAAGATTGTGCATGTGTGCGACATGCAGCATCAAGCATTTGCCTATGTCATTGCTATGCAATGGAATACAAGTAAAACTGAATCCCCATAAATCCACAAGTCCATATCTACGGCACTTTGTCAATTCATTCTCACATCAGAATTCCAATATTCTTATGCTCTAATGATCCTCAAAAGAGTATCTCTTGGGCTAGAATACTTCCTCCTCGAGCTACAAGAAGTGGTTGTATGTTGCACTGACAAAATATCAAAAAATTTGCATGCATCAGTGTGCATGTGTGATGAGGTCCATCTCATAGTCTAATTATCTATGCGTACAACCAAGCTAGAATACAAGTAAAATTACAAAATGCTATAAAGATGGGTCTTCTGCTCCCGAGAGTGTACCATCGCCTAATGTGTATTTACAAAATGCATTAGTGGGCCCCACTTTGAGATACTCATGGGTCCAGTTGCCCTCATTGCATGCTACATAGAGAACAGACAAGATTGTGTGTGTGAGTATGTCATGATCCGTCTCTACAAATACATGGTGCATACAAAGTCCAAAATACAATTAAGACTACAAACATAAACTACAAGTTTGAATCTTTTCCTCCCGTGTGGCTGGTCTGGACTCCATTGCTTACTGGCCCTGCTTGGTGATGCTTCGAATTTTGTCGGCTATCCAATTAATCATGGATTACCTGCTAATCATGTTAGGCGACGGTTGGGTGTCCCTATTTGCTGCCTGATAGGGCTAGTGGGACCCACTCCTAGCTACTCCTGGGTTTACTCCTGACCACTTTGCTCGGTCTTGTCAGTTGTCTGAATGTTATCATCCTGGCTTGCTAGTGGGGCCCTCTACAAGCTGGTGGCCCATACTTCTTGCTGCTTCTAGGACTTGCTGGCCCCTCTAAATGCTACACCAAAATGGACAAGAATATGTCATGTGTGTACTGTGGTCCATCGCTATGTGTGTGTGGTCCAGCAGTATCAGGGTTTCGGAGTTTAGTAATTTAAGTATTTACGTATTTTGTGGTTTATAGCTTTTATTTAAATAATTAAATAACAAAAAAATTATTTTTATGATTTTTTCTCATTTTCAAGGTTATAACCATTGAAAATATTATAATTTTTAATTTTTTTTCAAATGTTAATTCAATATTTAATTATAATAATCATAAAAATTAAATATCATGTAAATTCAATATAAATAATTTTATTGATCGATATTATAATACTGATTATAAAATAAATTAATAAATTATTATTAATAAGATAGATATTAATTAAAATATATTTGCAAAACCTAAAACGATTCAAAATCAAAGTAAAATATATTACTAAATAATAATTTTTTATTTTTAAATTTTTGATTCTTTTTACAAGCATATAAATTTTTTTGATGAAGATAAGTTATTTAAATTATATTTGTCTCATTCATAATTTTATTTTACAATTAATATTTCTATAAAAATAAACTAATAAATAATTAAAATGAATATTAAAATTATAATGAATACAAATAAAAATGAGATTTATGATTAATTATTTAGGGTATACCGGTTTAATGGTTTAAGTATTTAGGAGTTTATGAGTTTAGTGATTTAAGTGTTTAGGCATTTAGTAGTTTATATGTTTAATTTAAAAAATGAAATAGCAAAAAAATTATTTTTCAAATTTTTTATGAATTTTGAAGGTTATAACCTTTATAAATATAATAATTTTTAAATTTTTTTCAAATGTGAATACAATATTTAGTTATAATAAACTTAATAATTATATATCATGTAAATTAAAAATAAACAATTTTATTGATAAATATTAATAAACTAAATATAAAAATAAATATAATAATGATCAAAAAATAAATAAATAAACTATTATTTATTGATACATATTTATATATTATTTATAAATACGTAAACCTTTAAAGATGGTTTAAATGTTTAAGTATTTAAGGGTTTTGTGGTTTTGGGGTTTAGGAGTTTAATGATTTAAGCGTTTAGGCATTTAGTAGTTTATAGGTTTTATATAAACAATAAAATAACAAAATATTTATTTTTATGATTTTATCTCATTTTCAAAGATGATAACCTTTAAAAATATAATGATTTTTAAATTATTTTCAATTGTAAATTTAATATTTAGTTATAATAATCTTTATAATTATATAACATGTAAATTCAATATAAACAATTTTTTTGATAAATATTCTAATAATGATCAAAAAATAAATTAATAATCTATTATAAATAAGATAGATATCAAATAAAATATAATTACAAAACCTAAAATGATTCAGAAGCAAAGCAAAATATATTACTATATAATAATTTTTTGTTTTGAAAATTTTTTTTCTTTTAAAAAGTTTATCTATAATTTTTTGATGAAAAATAATTTATATAAATTATTTTTGTCTATCTCATTTTATTTTGTAATTAATATTTATATATAAATAAACAAATAAATAATTAAAATGAATATTTAAACTTATAATAAAAAAATGAGATTTATTATTTATTATTTATTATTTAGGGATACCGGTTTAATTTAAATTAGATTTGTCTCACTAATAATTTATTTTGTAATTAATATTTCTATAAAATAAATTGATAAATAATTAAAATAAAAATTTAATATTAGACTGAATAAAAATTAAAATGAGATTTATGATTTATTATTAATGTATACCAGTTTAATGATTTAAGTATTTAGAGGTTTTGTCATTAGGAGTTTAGCGATTTATGTTTTTAGGCATTTAGTGGTTTATGGGTTTTATTTAAAAAAATAAAATAACAAAAAAAATTTCTATAATTTTTTATCATTTTCATAGGTTATAACATTTGAAAATATAATAATATTTAAAATTTTTTGAAATTTTAATACAATATTTTGTTATAATAATATTAATAATTTATATCATATAAATTTAATATAAATAATTTTATTGATAGATATTATAATAATGATCAAAAATTAAATCTATAAACTATTAATATTAAGATAGATATTAATTAAAAAATATTTACAAAACCCAAATTGATTCAAAATTAAAGTAACTTATATTACTTGATAATAATTTTTAATTTTTAAATTTATACTTCTTTTATAAGCGTATATTTTTATTAGATAAATAATATATTATTTAAATTATATTTGTCCCACTCATAATTTATTTTGTAATAAATATTTCTAAATAAATACACTAGTAAATAATTATAATGAATATTTAAAAATATAATAAATAGCAATAAAAAATAGATTTATTAATCATTAAGTAGTATTTAGCGGTTTAATGGTTTATGTATTTAGGCATTATAAGATTTAGGAGTTTACTGATTTAACTTTATATGCATTTAGTAGGGCTTATCACGGGACTCGGAGATTCGCGACTCGACCCGAAGTCTTGTCTCGAAAGAATCGGGACTGAGAAAAATCTGTTGACTTTGACTTTTCCCGTCCCATTCTGTCACGTATTTTTTCTTTTGGGACGGTTCTGGATCTTAAGCAATATCAATCTCGAGAACCGTACCATCCTAATAATCCAATTCTAGAACCTGGAATATATATATATATATATATATAACATGAAGATGCCACCTATTCCACTACTTCCCATCCAATTCCGACGCACCTATTACTGTTCCAACGAGTTCCAGGCCACCTAACGCCGTTCCAGCCATGTTCAGTTAGGTCCAGCCCTTGTTCGTCGCACTTCTAATTGCCTACACCGTGTCTCATATGCCTCCAGCCTTTTTGTTTGTTATTATGACGAGAATTGAGTTATTAATTATTATTATTATGTGTCTCAGTCAGTTTTGTTGAGTATTGTTTGTGGTGTTGTGGTTGGGCCGGATGAGTGGGCTGAATGTGTTACAGTCAATTTTGTAGAGCTTGCTTATTTGAAATATTTATATGTATTTATGCTTAACATATCATATTAATTAATGGCAATGCAGATGGAACAATCCAGTGGTAAACAAAAAATACAATAAATTGAAGATGATTACAATTCAAATGATCAATGTACTGGTAAATCCAATCATCACCCTTTCACGAACCCTCCTATTGTTACGACATGTTCTTCAATTCCAATTGTAAAAGAAAGTAAAGGTACATCTGAACCTCAATCTCATAAAAAGTATAAGTCTGCTGTTTGGGAAACTTATGAGATATTAGTTGATTTAGAGGGAAATGAAACTGGTAGGGCAGCTTGTATATGGTGTAGGAAAGAATATTTGGCAAAAACTGATCAAGGTACTTCGGGTTTATGGAAATACTTGAGAGAGACTTGTAGGAAATTTCCACACAAAAAAGAATTAATAGAAGCTCACAAAGGTAAAGACAAGTCACAATCTTTGTTGAGTTTTTTTAAAAGGTACAACTAGTTCATAGGATAACAAATTAACTTGTTGGCAATTTGATCAACAACTAGTTAGAGAGCCTTTGGTGAAAATGATCATAAAAGATGAATTGCCTTTTTGTTTTGTTGAGAGGGATGAGTTTAAGGAGTTTTGTGAAGTTAGTGTGCCTCAATTTAAAATTCCATCTAGGCACTCTATATTGAGGGATTGTTTTTATTTGTTTGTGAAGGAAAAGAACAAATTATTTGAAAGCATATCATCTCATTGTTGTAGAGTTTCATTGACTACCGACATTTTCATATGAGATGTTGAGCTCATATCCTAAACTTAATTGTCAGAGATGGCATTGTAGTAGTTGAGGGTGCTATTCAAAAAATTAGAGGTGTGGTTAAATATGTGAGGAGCAGTCCTAAAAGAATAGATATGTTTAAGTTATGTGTTGAAGAAGCAAACTTGACATATGGATCTTCATTGAAATTAGATTGTCCTACAAGATGGAATTCAACTTAATTGATGCTACAAAAAAATGATATAAAATATCAAAAAGAATTTGATAAGTTGGAGGACAAAGACAAAAGGTTTTTGAAGGAGTTTGGTTCAAACGTTCCAACTGAGAGAGACTGAACAAACGCAAAAATTTTGGCTCGTTTCTTGAAAACTTTTTAAGAGGTAACTTGTAAATTTTCTGGCTCATAATATTCTACCTCTAGTGTTTATTTTCCGTAGATTATTCAAATTTTTAAAAAAATTGAGCCTTGTGAAAATAGTAGAGATACAATGGTGTCTGAAATGGGTATGAAAATGATGCATAAATTCAACAAAAATTGGGGTTCTCTTCAGTCAACAAATATTATGCTTTTTTTAGCAGTAGTGTTGGATCCTAGATATAAGCTCAAATATCTCAAGGCTAAGTACACTTAGCATTATGGAGAGGAATTGGCTAAAAATTTGGTGAAAAAGGTTATAAATGCTTTAAATGAGATGATGGATGTTTATAAAGATTTAAATGAAGATGAATCAAAAGAAGATGATTTCTCTTCTACTGTGTTGAAGAAAAATGATGATTTGTTTGATGGTAGTGATACTTATGTTGATGATTTTTTTTGTTGAATTGGAGAAAGAACAAGAAGTTGCAGCTTTGGAAGAGTTGGATAGGTACTTGGAGGACAAACTTGAAAAAAATAGAATTGATTTTGATCTTCTAAACTGGTGGAATGTAAATGAGGTTAGGTATCCTTCTTTGGAAAATTTACCAAGGGATGTATTGGCTATCCAAGCATCTACTATGGCTTATGAATCTACAATTAGCACTAGAGGGGAACTTTAGATAAATTTAGGAGTTCTTTAACACCTATTACAGCTGAAGTTCTCATATGTCTACAAAATTGGTTGAGAAGCTCAAACAAACCTATTGAAATTGAAGAATTAGTTCAAGACCTTGATGATAATGAATCAGGTTAGAATATAAATCTTGTAAATTTTAATTTCACTTTTACTTATTTTATTCATTCAATTTAATAAAAATATGGTTCAATTACAATTTTCAGAGGGGTCACAAGATCCAAATATTCTTCCAACTATAGTTGGCCAACTAAATTTGGTATGGCTGTATTAAATTTTATAAGTTAATATTTTGTTTTTTTATTACTTTTTCATCTTACAAATTTATGTCTACATGATTAACACGTTTTCATCTTTGGTTGTCCTTCTACAGTGGAGGAAGAAAAGGAAGGAGTTGTAGAAGAAATAATTAATTGGGTTTGGATTTTCGTTGCTGTTCCGTGACGGACCTTTGAAATGATTATTATCATGGTTGTTATTAGTTGTATTTTTTTTATATTAAGCGGCCTAATTTTAGCAATTACTTAAGTACTAATTGTTGCTACCAATGTTTGTGATCATCTTTAGCTATTTCTTAATATTTTAAGTAATTGTTTAAAAAATGTAGTATTGCTATTATGGTCAACTTTCACTCGGCTGACAAAGGCAACTTGTGATAAACAAAGAACCAAACCAAGCACACAACTTGTCCTGTTCTATTTATCATATCTATCCTTTTCTGCACATCAAAGCTTTTCACAAGGTAATGGAACTTGTTTGCGGTATTCAGCTTATTTGACAAAACAAAATTGGCCCAATTTGAGTTTGAAAGATACATAACTAAGGAATTATAAATGGTAAAACAAATGGTTTCGACATGAACTAACTTGGCTGGTTTGAAGAAAATAAATTGAAAAAAATGTCCTAACTCAGTTATGTCCCAGAACAATTTTTTCCTACCCAAATCCTCGATATCCGTCCCATCCCGTCCCGATATTTTTAACCTATGGGACCGGTCTGGGTCTTCAAAAAAAATCTCCGAACTATGGGAAGGGACTGGAGATTTGTAATCCCCATCCCGATATTTTAATAATTTTATCTATATTTTTTTGATGAAAAATAATTTATATAAATTATATTTGACTAACTCATAATTTATTTTGTAATTTTTATTTATATATAAATAAACAAATAAATAATTAAAATGAATATTTAAAATTATAATAAAAAAATGATATTTATTATTTATTATTTAGGGATACCGCTTTAATTTAAATTAGATCCGTCTCACTAATAATTTATTTTGTAATTAATATTTTTATTAAAATAAATTGATAAATAATTAAAATAAAAATTTAAAATTATACTGAATAAAAATAAAAATGAGATTTAAGATTTATTATTAATGTATAACAGTTTAATAGTTTAACTATTTAGTGATTTATTAGTTAGGAGTTTACCGATTTATGTTTTTAGGTTTTAGTGGTTTATAGGTTTTATATAAAAAATAAAATAACAAAAAAAATTTCTCTAATTTGTTATCATTTTCATAGGTTATAACCTTTCAAAAAATAATTATATTAACAATTTTTTGAAATGTGAATATAATATTTAGTTATAATAATATTAATAAGTATATATCATATAAATTCAATATAAACAATTTTATTGATAGACAATATAATAATGATCAAAAATTAAATTAATAAACTATAAATAAAAAGATAGATATTAATTAAAAAATATTTACAAAACCCAAATTCATTCAAAATTAAAGTAAAATATATTACTGAAAAATAATTTTTAATTTTTAAATTTTTACTTCGTTTAGAACCTTATATTATTTTTTATTAAAAATAAATTTATTAAATTATATTTATCGCACTCATACTTTATTTTGTAATAAATATTTAAATAAAAATAAACTAATAAATAATTAAAATAAATATTTAAAATTATAATAAATAGAAATAAAAATTAGATTTATTAATTATTAAGTAGTATATAGCAGTTTAATGGTTTATGTATTTAGGCATTATGTGGTTTAGGAGTTTACTGATTTAACTGTGTATTCATTTAGTGGTTTATTAATTTTATTTAAGAAAAAAAATAAAAAAAATTTTTTTATTATTTTTTGATATTTTCAAAGGTTATAACCTTTGAAAATATAATAATTTATAAAATTTTTTTAAAAGTGAATAAATATTTATTTATAATAATCATAATAAATATATATCATTTAAATTTAATATAAACAATTTTATTGATAGATATTTTAATAATTATCAAAAAATAAATTAAAAATCTATTATGAATAAGATTGATATTACTTAAAATATAATATCAAAACCTAAAATGATTCAGAAGCAAAGCAAAATATATTACATAATAATAATTATTTGTTTTTAAATTTTTATTCTTTTTATAAGCTTATCTATTTTTTGATGAAAAATACTTTTTATAAATTATATTTTTTAACTCATAATTTATATTATAATTAATATATATATATATATAACTAAACAATCAAAATGAATTTTTTAAATTAAATTGAAAACAAATAAAAATGAGATTTATAAATTATTATTTAGGGGTTACTTGGTTAAATGATTATCTATATAGGGGTATCGGGATTTTGTAGTTTAGTGATTTTAGTGATTAGGCATTTAGTGATTTATAGGTTTTATTTACACAATGAAATAAAAAAAATATTTTTTTTTCACATGTTCAAAGATTATAATCTTTGAAAATATAATAATTTTAAAATTTTTTTCAAAAGTGAATACAATATTTAGTTATAATATTTATTAAATTTATATATTATATAAATTAAATATAAATAATTTTATTGATAAATATTCTAATAATGATTAAAAAATAAATTAATAATCTATTATTAATAAGTTAGATATCAATTAAAATATAATTTCAAAACCTAAAATGATTCAGAAACAAAGTAAAATATATTACTATTGATTAATTTTTTGTTTTAAATTTTTTTCTTCTTTTAATAAGTTTATCTATATTTTATTGTGAAAAATAATTTATATAAATTATATTTTTCTAACTTATAATTTAATTTGTTTTTAATATTTATATAAAAATAAACAAAAAAATAATTAAAATGAATATTTAAGATTATAATAAAAAAAATAAAAAAGAGATTTATTATTTATTAATTAGGATATACCTGTTAAAAAAATTATCTATTTAGGGTTTTCGAGATTTAGAAGTTATTGATTTAAGTATTTAGGCAATAATGGTTTATTGCTTTTATTTAAACAACGATATAACAAAAAATTTATTTTTGATATTTTTTCAAACTTTCAAAAGTCATAACATTTGAATTTATAATAATTTTAAAATTTTTTAAAAATGTGAATACAATATTTAGTTATAGTAATTATTATAACTATATATAATATAAAATAAATATAAACAATTTTATTGATTAATATTATATCAATTATCAAAAAATAAATTAATAAACTATTATTAATATGATAGATATAAATTAAAATATAATTAAAAAAATTAAAATGATTCAAATCAAAGTAAAATTTATTACTAAATAATAATTTTTTTTAGTTTTTGTATCATTTTATAAGCTTATATTTTTTTTTGATGAAAAATATATTATTTAAATTATATTTGTCACTCATAATTTATTTTGTAATTAATATTTCTATAAATTATTTAAATTATATTTAAGGTTTATGAGTTTAAAGATTTAGGTATTTTGGGACTTCAGGGTTTAAAAGTTTAGAGATTTATGTATTTAGGCATTTAATAGTTTATAAGTTTTATTTAAACAATGATATAACAAAAAATTTATTCTTGTTATTTTTTATCATTTTTGAAGGTTATAACCTTTGAAAATATAACAATTTTTAAATTTTTTTTATATGTGAATACTATATTTAGTTATGATAATCTTAATAATTATATATCATGTTAATTCAATATAAACAATTATATTGATAGATATTATATTAATGATCAAAAAATAAATTAATAAACTATTATTAATAAGATATGTATTTTTTAAAATCTATTTGCTAAACGAAAATTTATTCAAAATCAAAGTAAAATATATTACTAAATAATAATTTTTTTGATGTTTTGCTTCTTTTTATAAGTTTATAATTTTTTTTATTAAAAGTAAATTATTTAAATTATATTTATCTTCCACATAATTTATTTTTAATTTATAATTCTATATAAATAAACTAATAAATAATTAAAATGAATATTTAAAATTATAATGAATACAAATAAAATTGAGATTTATTATTTATTATTCAGAATATACTAGTTTAATGGTTTAAGTATTAATGTGTTTTGGGGTTTTGTGATTTAAGTGTTTAGGACTTTAGTGATTTATAGTTTTTATTTAAAGAATGAAAAAATAAAAAATTAAATTTTTTGATTTTTTTTAATTTTTGAAGGTTATAACCTTTGAAAATATAATAATTTTTAATTTTTTTTATGTGAATATAATATTTAGTTATAATATTCTTAATAATTATATATAATGTAAACTCAATATAAATAATTTTATTAATAGATATTATAATAATGATCAATAAAAAATTAATGAACTATTATTAATAAGAATGATATAAATTAAAATATTATTGCAAAAACTAAAATGATTCAAAATAAAAATAATATATATTACAAAATAATAAATTTTTGTTTTTAAAAGTGTGATACTTTTTATGAGCATATATATTTTTTTTGATAAAAAATAAATTATTTAAAATAGATCTGTCTCACTAATAATTTATTTTGTAATTAATATTTCTATAAAAATAAACTGATAAATAATTAAAATAAAAATTTAAAATTATAGTTAATAAAAATTAAATCGAGATTTATGATTTATTATTAATGTATTCCAAATAAATAGTTTAAGTATTTATAAGTTTTGTCATTAAAGAGTTTAGCGATTTATGTTTTTAGGCATTTATTAGTTTATAGGTTTTATTTAAACAATAAAATAACCAAATATAGTTATTTAATATTTCGTCATTTTAATAGGTTATAACCTTTGAAAATATAATAATATTTAAAATTTTTTGAGATGTGAATACAATATTTAGTTATAATAATTTTAATAATTATATATTATATAATTTCAATATAAACAATTTTATTGATAGATATTATAATAATGATCAAAAATTAAATTAATAAACTATTAATAATAGAATTAATATTAATTAAAAAATATTTACATAACCCAAATTGATTTAAAATTAAAGTAAAAAATATTAATGGATGATAATTTTTAAATTATTACTTCTTTTATAAGCGTATATTTTTTTTGATTAAAAATAAATTATTTAAATTATATTTTTCACACTAATAATATATTTTGTAATAAATATTTCTATAAAAATAAACTTATAAATAAATAAAATGAATATTTAAAATAATAATAAATTGAAATATAAATTAGATTTCTTAATTATTAAGTAGCATATAGTGGTTTAATAATTTATGTATTTAGGCATTACGGGCCTTAGGAGTTTACTGATTTAACTGTGTAAGCATTTAGTGGTTTATAGGTTTTATTTAAAAATTAATATAACAAAATATTTATTTTTATTATTTTTTTATATTTTCAAAGGTTATAACCTTTGAAAATATAAAAATTTTTAATTTTTTTTCAAAAGTGATTTCAATATTTAGTTATAATAATCATTATATTTATATATCATATAAATTCAATATAAATAATTTTATTGATAAATATTCTAATAATGATCAAAAAATAAATTAATAATCTATTATTAATAAGATAGATATCAATTAATATAAAATTACATAACCTAAAATGATTCAGAAGCAAAGCAAAATATATTACTATATAATAATTTTTTTCTTTAAATTTTTTTTTCTTTTAAAAAGTTTATCTATAATTTTTTGATGAAAAACAATTTATATAAATTATATTTGTCTGCCTCAAATTATTTTGTAATTAATATTTATATATAAATAAACAAATAAATAATTAAAATAAATATTTAAAATTATATTCAAAAAAATGAGATTTATTATTTATTATTTAGGGATACCGAATTAATTTAAATTAGATTTGTCTAACTAATTATTTATTTTGTCATTAATATTTCTATAAAATTAAACTGATAAATAATTAAAATAAAAATTTAAAAGTATACTAAATAAAAATTAAAATGAGATTTATGATTTATTATTAATCTATACCAGTTTAATGGAATAAGTATTTAGAGGTTTTGTCGTTTAGTAGTTTATCAATTTATGTTTTTAGGCTTTTAGTGGTTTATAGGTTTTATTTAAAAAATAAAATAACAATAAATATATTTTTTATTATTTTTTAATATTTTCAAATGTTTTAACCTTTCAAAATATAATAAATTTTAATTTTTTTTTCGAAAGTGAATACAATCTTTAGTTATAATAATCATTATATTTATATATCATATAAATTCAATATAAACAATTTTATTCATAAATATTCTAATAAGGATCAAAAATATATTAATAATCTATTATTAATTAGATAGATTTCAATAAAAAAAAGATAGATATCAATTAAAATATAATTATAAAACCTAAAATGATTTAGAATCAAAGCAAAATATATTACTAAATAATAATTTTTTTTAGGAATTTTTTTTTCTTCTAAAAACTTTATTTATAAATTTTTGATAAAAAATAATATATATAAATTATATTTGTCAAACTCAATTTATTTTGTAATTAATATTTATATATAAATAAACAAATAAATAATTAAAATGAATATTTAAAATTATAATAAAAAAATAAGATTTATTATTTATTATTCAGGGATACCAGCTTAATTTAAATTAGATTTGTCTCACTAATAATTTATTTTGTAATTAATATTTCTATAAAAATAAACTGATAAATATATTAAAATAAAAATTAAAAATTATACTCAATAAAAATTAAAATGAGATTTAAGATTTATTATTATTGTATACCAATTTAATGGTTTAAGTATTTAGAGGTTTTGTCGTTAAGAGTTTAGCAATTTATGTTTTTAGGATTTTAGTGGTTTATAGGTTTTATATAATAAAATAAAATAACAAAAAAAGTTTCTATAATTTGTTATCATTTTCAAAGGTTATAATCTTTAAAAATATAAGAATATTTATAATTTTTTGAAATGTGGATACAATATTTAGTTATAATAATATTAATAATTATATATCATATAAATTCAATATAAACAATTTTATTGATAGATAATATAATAATGATCAAAAATTAAATTAATATACTATAAATAAAGGATATATATTAATTAAAAAATATTTACAAAACCCAAATTGATTCAAAATTAAAATAAAATATATTACTGGATAATAATTATTAATTTTTAAATTTTTACTTATTTTATAAGCGTATATTTTTTTTATAAAAAATAAATTAATTAAATTATATTTGTCGCACTCATACTTTATTTTGTAATAAATATTTCAATAAAAATAAACTAATAAATAATTAAAATGAATATTTAAAATTATAATAAATAGAAATAAAAATTAGATTTAATAATTATTAAGTAGTATATAGAAGTTTAATAGTCTATGTATTTATGCATTACGGGGTTTAGGAGTTTACTGATTTAACTGTGTATGAATTTAGTGGTTTATAGTTTTTATTTAAAAAATAAAATAAATAAAATTATTTTTATTATTTCTTGATATTTTCAAAGGTTATATAACCTTTGAAAATATAATAATTTTTAAATTTTTTTCAAAAAGTGAATAAATATTTATTTATAATAATCATAATAATTATATATCATATAAATTCAATATAAACAATTTTATTGATAGATATTCTAATAATTATCAAAAAATAAATTTAAAATTTATTATGAATAACATTGATATTACTTAAAATATAATATCAAAACCTAAAATATTTCAAAAGCAATGCAAAATATATTACTTAATAATAATTATTTGTTTTAAAATTTTTATTCTTTTTATAAGCTTATCTATTTTTTGATGAAAAATAATTTTTATAAATTATATTTTTAACTCAAAATTTATTTCATAATTAATATGTATATATAAATAAAAAACTAAATAATCAAAATAACTTTTTTAAATTATAATGAAAACAAATAAAAATGAGATTTATTAATTATTATTAAGGGTATACCAGTTCAAAGGATTATCTATATAGTTGTACCAGGATTTTGTAGTTTAGTGATTTAAGTGTTTAGGCATTTAGTGGTTTATATGTTTTATTTAAACAATAGAATAACAAAAAAAATATTTTTTTTTATTTTTTCACATGTTAAAAGGTTATAATCTTTGAAAATATAATAATTATAAAATTTTTTTCAAAAGTGAATATAATATTTAGTTATAATAATTATTAAATATATATATCATATAAATTCAATATAAATATTTTTATTGATAAATATTATAATAATGATAAAAAAATATTTTAATAATCTATTATTAATAAGTTAGATATGAATTAAAATATAATTACAAAACCTAAAGTGATTCAGAAATAAAGCAAAATATATTACTATATAATTATTTTATGTTTTTAGTTTTTTTCTTCTTTAATTAGTTTATCTATTTTTTTTGTTGAAAAATAATTTACATAAATTATATTTGTATAACTTATACTTTATTTTGTAATTAATATTTATATAAAAATAAACATAAATAATTAAAATGAATATTTAAAATAATAATGAAAAAAATGAGCTTTATTATTTATTATTTAGAGTATACCGGTTTAGTTTAAATTATATCTGTCTCACTAATAATTTTTTTTAATTAATATTTCTATAAAAATAAACTGATAAATAATTAAAATAAAAATTTAAAATTATATTAATAAAAATTAAATTGAGATTTATGATTTATTATTAATGTATACCAATTTAATGGTTTAAGTATTTAAAGGTTTTGTCATTTAGGAGTTTAGCAATTTATGTTTTTAGGCATATAGTGGTTTATATGTTTTATTTAAATAATGAAATAACAAAAAAATTATGTTTGATATTTTTTCAAATTTTTAAAGTTTATAACATTTGAAAATATATTAATTTAGAATTTTTTAAAAAATGTTTATACAATATTTTGTAATAATAATTATTATAACTATATATAATATCAACTAAATATAAACAATTTTATTGATGGATATTATATCAATTATCGAAAAATAAATTAATAAACTATTATTAATATGATAGATATAAATTAAAATATAATTAAAAAACCTAAAATGATTCAAAATCACCAGTAAAATTTATTACTAAATAATAATTTTTTTTTAGTTTTTGCATCATTTTATAAGCACATATATTTTTTTGATGAAAAATATATTATTTAAATTATATTTGTATCACTCATAATTTATTATGTAATTAATATTTATATAAATTATTTAAATTATATTTAAGGTTTACGAGTTTAAAGGTTTAAGTATTTAGAAGCTCAGGGGTTTAAAAGGTTAGAGATTTATTTATTTAGGCATTTAATGATTTATATGTTTTATTTAAACAATTATATAACAAAAATATTATTTTTGTTATTTTTTATCATTTTTCAAAGTTATAACCTTTGAAAATATGACAATTTTTAAATTTTTTTTATATGTGAATAATATATTTAGTTATGATAATCTTAATAATTATATAACATGTTATATTAATATAAATAATTATATTGATAGATATTATATTAATGATCAAAAAATAAATTAATAAACTTTATTAAATAGAAAGATATTATTTAAAATATATTTGTAAAACGTAAATTTATTCAAAATCAAAGTAAAATATAATACTAAATAATAATTTTTTTGATGTTTTGCTTCTTTTTATAAGTTTATATTTTTTGTTATTAAAAGTAAATTATTTAAATTATATTTGTTTTCCACATAATTTATTTTTAATTTATAATTCTATAAAAATAAACAAATAAATAATTAAAATGAATATTTAAAATTATAATGAATACAAATAAAATTGAGATTTATTATTTATTAATCAGATATACTAGTTTAATGTATTAAGTATTAAGGTGTTTTGGGGTTTTGTGATTTAAGTGTTCAGGACTTTAGTGATTTATAGTTTATATTTAAAGAATGAAAAAATAAAAAATTAAATTTTTTGATTTTTTTTAATTTTTGAAGGTTATAACCTTTGAAAATATAATAATTTTTAATTTTATTTAAATGTTAATATAATATTTAGTTATAATATTCTTAATAATTATATATAATGTAAACTCTATATAAATAATTTTATTAATAGATATTATAATAATGATCAATAAAAAATTAATAAACTATTATTAATAAGAATGATATAAATTAAAATATAATTGCAAAAACTAAAATGATTCAAAATCAAAATAAAATATATTACAAAATAATAAATTTTTGTTTTTGAAATTTTGATTCTTTTTATAAGCATATATATTTTTTTTAATAAAAAATAAATTATTTAAAATAGATCTGTCTCACTAATAATTTATTTTGTAATTAATATTTCTATAAAAATAAACTGATAAATAATTAAAATAAAAATTTAAAATTATACTTAATAAAAATTAAAATGAAATTTATGATTTATTATTAATGTATACCAATTTAATAGTTTAAGTATTTAGAAGTTTTGTCATTTAGGAGTTTAGCGATTTATGTTTTTAGGCATTTAGTGGTTTATAGGTTTTATTTAAACAATAAAATAACCAATAATAATTTTGTAATTTTTTGTCATTTTCATAGGTTATAATAATATAATAATATTTAGTTATAATAATATTTAAAATATAATAATCTTTTAAATATTTATAATATTTATAATATCATATAATAATATATGATATATAATAATATTTATTAATTTTCATAGGTTATAACCTTTGAAAATATAATAATATTAAAAAATTTTTTGAAATGTGAATACAATATTTAGATATAATAATTTTAATAATTATATATCATATAAATTCAATATAAACAATTTTATTGATAGATATTATAATAATGATCAAAAATTAAATTAATAAACTATTAATAATAAGATTAATATTAAATAAAAAATATTTACATAACCCAAATTGATTCAAAATTAAAGTAAAAAATATTACTGGATAATAATTTTTAATTTTTAAATTTTTACTTCTTTTATAAGCGTATATTTTTTTTTGATTAAAAATAAATTATTTAAATTATATTTGTCACACTCATAATTTATTTTTGTAATAAATATTTATACAAAAATAAACTTATAAATATTTAAAATGAATATTTAAAATAATAATAAATTGAAATATAAATTAGATTTCTTAATAATTAAGTAGCATATAGTGCTTTAATGGCTTATGTATTTAGGCATTACGGGCCTTAAAATTTTACTGATTTAAATGTGTATGCATTTAGTGGTTTATAGGTTTTATTTAAAAATTAAAATAACAAATTACTTATTTTTATTAGTTTTTGATATTTTCAAAGGTTATAACCTTGAAAAATAAAATAATTTTTAAATTTTTTTCAAATGTGAATTCAATATTTATTATAATAATCATTATATTTATATATCATATAAATTCAATATAAACAATTTTATTGATAAATATTCTAATAATGATCAAAAAATAAATTAATAATCTATTATTAATAAGATAGATATCAATTAAAATATAATAAAAAATCTTAAAATGATTCAGAAGGAATCAAAATATATTACTATATAATAATTCATTGTTTTGAAATTTTTTTTTCTTTTAAAAAGTTTATCAATATTTTTTTTCATGAAAATTAATTTATATAAATTATATTTGTCTAACTCATAATTTATTTTTTTAATTAATATTTATATAAAAATAAACAAATAAATAATATAAATGAATATTTTAAATTATAATGAAAAAAAATATATTGAGATTTATTCGTTATTATTTTGGGTATACCAGTCTAATTTAAATTAGATCCGTCTCACTAATAATTTATTTTGTAATTAATATTTCTATAAAAATAAACTGATAAAAAATTAAAATAAAAATTTAAAATTATATTGAATAAAAATTAAAATGAGATTTATGAATTATTATTAATGTATACCAGTTTAATATTTTAAGTAATTAGAGGTTTTTTCATTTATAACTTTAGTGATTTATGTTTTTAGGCATTTAGTGATTTATAGGTTTTATTTAAACAATGAAATAACAAAAAAATTATCTTTGATATTTTTTCACATTTTCAAAGATTACCTTTGAAAATATAATAATTTTAAATTTTTTTAAAAATGTGAATACAATATTTAGTACTAAGAATCATTATAATTATATATAATATAAACTAAATATAAACAATTTTATTGATAGATATGATATCAATTATCAAAAAATAAATTAATATTCTATTATTAATATGATAGATATAAATTAAAATATAATTGCAAAACCTAAAATTATTCAAAATCAAAGTAAAATTTATTACCAAGTAATAATTTTTGTTTTATTGTTTTTGCTTTTTTTTATAAGCTTATTTTTTTTATGAAAAATAAATTATTTAAATTATATTTAAGGTTTACGAGTTTAAAGTTTTAAGTATTTGGGGCTTTTGTGTTTAGGAGTTTATAGAATTAAGTTCTTAGGCATTTAGTGGTCTATAAGTTTTATTTAAACAATTATATAACAAAAAATTTATTTTTATAATTTTTCTAATTTTTGAAGCTTATAACCTTTGAAAATATAAAAATTACTAAAATTTTTTCAAATGTAAATATAATATTTAGTTATAATAATCTTAATAAATATAAGTCATTTAAATTCAATATAAATAATCACATTGCTAGATATTATAATAATGATCAATAAATAAATTAATAAACTATTATTAATAAGATAGATATTATTTAAAATATATTTGAAAAATCTAAATTTATTCAAAATAAAAGTATATATTACTAAATAATTTTTTTTTAATATTTTGCTTTTTTTATAAGTTTATATGTTTTTTATTGAAAACAAATTATTTAAATTATATTTGTCCTCATAAATTATTTTGTAATTTATTTTCTATATAAAATAAACTAATAAATAATTAAAATAAATATTTAAAATTATAATGAATTCAAATAAAACTGAGATTTATTATTTATTATTCAGGATATACAGGTTTACTGGTTTATGTATTTAAGTGTTTTGGGGTTTAGTCATTTAAGTGTTTATGCCTTAAGTGATTTTATCTAATTTTTGAAGGTTATAACCTTTGAAAATATAATAATTTTTACTTTTTTTAAAAATGTGAATATAATATTTAGTTATGATAATCTTGATAATTATATATAATGTAAAATCAATATAAATAATTTTATTGATAGATATTATAATAATGATCAATAAATAAATTAATAAACTATTATTAATTAGAATGATATAAATTAAAATATAATTGCAGAATCTAAAATTATTCAAAATTAAATTAAAATAAATTACTACATAATAATATTATGTTTTAAAAATTTTGCCTCTTTTTATGATCTTATATTTTTTTGATGAAAAATAAATTATTTATATTATATCGGTCTCACTAATAATTTATTTTGTGATTAATATTTCTATAAAAATAAACTGATAAATAATTAAAATGAATATTTAAAATTATAATGAATAATAATAAAAATGAGATTTATTATTTATTATTTAGAGTATACTAATTGAAAGGCTTATGTATTTATGGGCTTCAGGGTTTGGGAGTTTAGTCATTAAGATTTAAGTTTTTTGTGGTTTATAGATTTTATTTAAAAAATCTAATAACAAAAAATTTATTTTTTTATTTTTTCTTATTTTGAAAGGTTATAACCTTTGAAAACTTAATAATTTTTAAATTTTTTTAAAATATGAAAATATTATTTTGTTATAATAATCTAAATAATTATATATTATGTAAATTCAATATAAATAATTTTTTTATAGATTTTATGATGACGATAATAAAATTAATTAATAAACTATTATTAATAAGATAGATATTAAATAAAATTTATTTGCAAAACCTAAAATGATTCAAAATCAAAGTAAAATATATTAAGAAGATAGATATTAAATAAAACTATTATTAAATAGATACAATATACAGGTTTAAAAGATTATATATTTAGGAGTTTTGGGATTTAAGAATTTAGTGATTTAAGTGTTTAGGCATTTAGTAGTTTATAGGTTTTATTTAAAAAATAAAATAACAAAAAAATTTTTGTTATTTGTTCTCATTTTTGAATGATATAACCTTTGAAACTATAACAATTTTTAAATTTTTTTTAAATGCGAATACTATATTTAGTTATGATAATCTTAATAATTATATATCATGTAAATTCAATATAACAATTATATTGATATATATTATAATAATGATCATACAAAAAATTAATAAACAATTATTAAGATGATAAATATTGTTTAAAATATATTTACAAAACGTAAAATGATTCAAACTCAAAGTGAAATATTTTACTAAATATTAATTTTAATTTTTAAAATTTTTGTATCCATTTATAAACTTATAAATATTTTGATGAAAAATAAATTAGTTAAATTATATTTGTTTAACTATTAATTTATTCTTTAATTTATATTTCTATAAATATAAATTAATAAATAATTAAAATGTATATATAAAATTCTAATGAATACTAATAAAAATGAGATTTATGATTTATTATTTATGGTATACCTATTTAATGGTTTAAGTTTATTGTGGTTTGGGGTTAATGAGTTTATTGATTTATATGTTTACACATTTAGGTTTTATTTATTGATTTATAGGTTTTATTTAATCAATGAAATAACAAAAAATTTATTTTTATGAATTTTCGTGATTTTCAAAGGTTATGACCTTTGAAAATAAAATAATTTTTTAATAGTTCTAAAATATTAATGTGTTTTGTGATTTAGGAGTTTAGTGATTTAATTTTTTAGACCTTTAATGATTTATAGTTTTTATTTAAAGAATGAAAAAACAAAAAATTTAATTTTATGATTTTTTTTAATTCTTGAAGGTTATAACCTTTAAAAATATAATAATTTTAAATTTTTTTTAAATGTGAATATAATATTTAGTTATAATAATCTTAATAATTATATATAATATAAACTCAATATAAATAATTTTATTGATACATATTATAATAATGATCAATAAATAAATTAAAAAACTAGTATTTATAAGAATGATATAAATTAAAATATAATTTTATAATATAAAATGATTCAAAATCAAAAAAAGATATTTTAATAAATAATAATTATTTATTTTTAAAAAATTTGCCTTTTTTTATCAGTATTTTTTTTAATGAAAAATAAATTATTTAAACTATATATGTCGCACTAATAATTTATTTTGTATATAATATTTCTATAAAAATAAACTGATAAATAATTAAAATGAATATTTAAAATTATAATGAATACTAATAAAAATTAGATTTATGATTTATTATTTGGACTAAACTAATTTAATGTTTTAAGTAATTATGGGCTTCGAGGTTTAGGAGTTTAGTCATTTTAGAATTTAGTCATTTAGTGGTATATAGGTTTTATATAAAAAATAAAATAAAAAAAATTAATTTTTGTTATTTTTTCTCATTTTTGAACGTTATAAACTTTGAAAATATAATAATTTATAATTTTTTTTGAAAAGCAAATATAATATGAAGTTATAATAATCAAAATAATAATATATCTTATAAATTCAATATAAATTATTTTATTGATATATATTAGAATAATGATCATAAAAAAGTAATAAACAATTATTAATAAGATAAATATTGTTTAAAATTTATTTTCAAAACCTAAAATGATTTAAAATCAAAGTGAAATATTTTACGAAATATTAATTTTAAATTTTTAAATTTTTGTATCCATTTATAAGCCTATATATTTTTTTGATGAAAAAAATTATTTAAATTATATTTGTTTCACTATTAATTTATTTTTTAATTTATATTTCTATAAAATTAAACTAATAAATAATTAAAATGTAAATATAAAATTATAATGAATACTAATGAAAATGAGATTTATATTTAATTATATAGGGTATACCTATTTAATGGTTTAAGTTTATTGTGGTTTTGGGGTTAATGAGTTTATTGATTTATATGTTTACACATTTTCGGTTTATAGGTTTTATTTAATCAATGAAATAACAAAAAATTTATTTTTATGAATTTTCGTGATTTTCAAAGGTTATAATCTTTAAAAATATAATATTTTTTTAATAGTTCTAAAATATGAATACAATACTTAGTTATAATAATCTTAAGAATTATATTTGTGTAAATTCAATATAAAAAATTTTATTAATATATATATTTTGATGATCAAAAAATAAATTAATAAACTATTATTAATAAGATAAATATTTATTAAAATATATTTGCAGAACCCAAAATAATTCAAAATCAAAGTAAATTATATTACTAAATAAAATTTTAAATTTTTGAAATTTTGTTTATTTTTATAAGCTTATTTTTTTTCATAAATAATAATTTATTTAAATTATATATGTCTCACTCATTATTTATTTTGTAATTAATATTTAAATTATCATTTTTGAAGTTTATAACCTTTGAAAATATAATAATTTTAAATATTTTTCAAATGTAAATATACTATTTAGTTATAATAATCTTAATAATTATAAGACATTTAAATTCAATATAAGTAATTTTATTATTAGATATTAGAAAATTTATGAAATAATAAATTAATAAACTATTCTTAATAAGCTTGATAGCAATTAAAATATAATTGCAAAACCTAAATATAATGATTCAAAATAAAAGTAAAATATATTACTAAATAATAATTTTTTGTTTTTAAATTTTTACTTCTTTTTATAAGCTTATATTTTTCTTTTCATTAAAAATAAATTATTAAAATTATATTTATCTCACTCATTATTTATTTTGTGATTGATATTTCTATAAAAATAAACTAATAAATATTTAAAATGAATATTTAAAATTATAATGAATACAAATTAAAATGAGATTTATGATTTATTATATATTGTATACCGGTTTAATGGTTTGATTATTTAGTGGTTTATAGGTTTTATTTATATAATAAAAATTTAAAATTCTATTTTTGATTTTTTCTGATTTTCAAAGGTTATAACCTTTGAAAATAAAATAATTTTTAAAATATTTCGAAATGTGAATACCATGTATAATTATATTAATCTTACTAATTATATATCATATAAATTCAATATAAATAATTTTAATGATAGATATTATAATAAAGATCAAAAATTAAATTAATAATCTATTATTAATAATATAAATATTAATTAAAATATATTTACATAACATAAAATGATTCAAAATCAAATCAAAATATATTACTAAATAATAATATTTTATTTTTAAAATTTGCCTTCTTTTTATAAGCTTATATTTTTTTATTAAAATAAATTATTTAAATAATATTTGTCCCACTCGAAATTTATCTTGTAATTAATTTTTATAAAAAATTAAACTATAAATAATTAAAATAAAAATTTATAATTATAATAAATAGAAATAAAAATGAGATTTATTATTTATTAAGTAGTATATAGCTATTAAAAGGTTTACGTATTTAGGGGTTTCGAGATTTCTGAGATTTTTGAATATTTAAAATTAAAAAAAATGAGATTTATTCTTTATTATTTAGGATATACTGGTTTAATTTAAATTAGATCTGTGTCACTAAAAATTTATTTTGTAATTAATATTTCAATAAAAATAAACCGATAAATAATTAAAATAATAATTAAAATTATATTGAATAATTAAAATAATGTATTCTATTCCTCTCTCAACTCTAGAATGATTGCTAAAGCTCTAACCAAATAATAGGAGCTTTTACTTTATCTCTATTATGTCTCATCATATTTGATGTTGAATCACTGGGCTATCAAAGGTAATTTGACTCATGTACGCTAACAGACTAAACCAAAGTTGTACCCCTATGTGTTGAAATAGCTAGTTGTTGAGTATGCTATTTATATTGATTATTGTAATTTCTTCTAAAATATCTTTCATGCACACACTCAAAGCAATTTTTTTAAAACATAGTTAACCTCTAAAAAATAACCACCTTTTAGCCTATTAGAACAAACTAGCCCGGGGCCGTTTGAGCAGGGCAAGAAGTATGGGCTCTCTTTCAATCAAGAATCAAAAATTTATTTTATTGTCCTGCCTAAGCCTTTTTTTATATCCTCATGGATATGAAAAGTATCATTTCTTTCTTTTTATATTAAATGAGTTATGTATACAAGCTCACAATACCTAAAAAGGGTAAATGAATCATATTCAAATGTATAAAAGGTTTTAATCATTGCTCAAAATATTAGTCTTGCATATTGACACTTGAGGTCACAAATCAAAGTAAAAAGCCCATGGTGATATTTTCCAATCCCAAGAATTTTAGCTATACAAGTTTTAAAGAGTAGTACTCGAGCTTTAACTATTTCTAGGGTCATGACTTTTGCTCTTGAGGAATATCCAAAGTTACAATCATTTTGTGTTCTAGAGCCAAAAATATACAATCAT
>JAREIK010007630.1:7500-35766 GCA_029783825.1 Sapria himalayana | reverse complement strand
GTTTTCTGCTACAACCAGACATTCCATACAATCTAATATAACTTTCTACCCATTTACCCTTCCCTCCCTTATTTACTTTGCTCCTCAATGTAAACTAAAAAATAGAAATCAAGTAAAACAAAAATATCCTCCTACTTTCATCTTCTGTCTCTTTTCCTACCATGCAACAACAACCTTTTGCCCAAGTCCAATCTTGTTCTACCTGCCATTCACCTGCAGAAACCCTACACAAAATACAAGAAAGCAGACCTCTTAGAGCCAGCATCTCTTCCATTTTTAGTAGTGCTCTTGACCTGCAAAATAGCAAATAGCAAAAAACCTAGGTGCCCCCCTTCCTAAACAATTCTACTTCTCCTTCTTTTCTTAGCGGCCCCTCTTTCACCAGCTCTCATATCCTAGCCTTTTAAACCCTTAGATAGAAGAATGCTAATCTATCTAGTCTAGCTAATCCTTGTAACATAACCAGCAATGATTTTTCATCGAAATCTTTAGCCCCTTTAAGGAGGCCTATTCTGGCTAAAGAGTCAGCAAGCACATTTACCTCCCTGTTAATGTGCTGAATAGATGCCTTCAGCTCCTACATAAGATTTACAATCTCCTCTCTCTCCTCTCCATATTTCCATAAATATATTTTATTTTTTGCTAAATCTACTATCAAGCTAGATTCCACCTGGATTTGTATGTTTTTTAATTATAGCTTCTTGTAGACCTACAACCCTCTTGCGAGTGTGCTAATTTCTGAGTGTATCACTAATGTAGCTTGAATGATAGAGAGTAAGCTTTAATAATTCGCCCTTGTGAATCTCTAATTACACCTCCCACATATGCCACCCTCATGTCTCTATTAAAACTTTCATCCGTATTAAGAGATAAATATCATGTAGGAGGCTATTCCAACTTATGCTCTTTACACTCTGAGGCTTCACCTTACTCATTTCAAGCGCCCATGAGTTCCTAATTGCTCTTTCCGCATATATTTTTAGCCCTTATTGGCTTTATTAAAATATATTACTAATCTCTCTTCTAACATCTTTTAATATATATGCTGAGTTCATTCTTTTATCATCATATCTATTCTTATTTCTAGCTTTCCATAAACTCCAAATAACCACATGAGGAAGATTTTGAGTAAGCCATATTTTGGTTGAACTTTTAAAAATTTCTCCTTCCCATTTCCTAACTCTAACTATTAATCCTATCACTTTAATATTTATCCAAGCAGACTTTTCTAGCTCCTTCCAAACCTTAGCTACAATTTTATCTTCCGAGAACAGGTGATCTGTAGTTTCTGTTGATGCAAAGCAATAGCCACATCTAGATACCAGCTTTAACCCTTCCTTTGCACATTATTATCCACTAGTATAGCATTAGAAAAAAACCTTCCAAGCAAATAAACACATTTTATGTAGGATATATATTTTACAGGCCCATTTAAAAATCGATTGAACCGGTGTTTTCTTTCTAATCACTTCTTTTACCAATTTTAATGTGAAAAATCATTGTGGGTTGAGCATCCATTTCCAATCACTCTTGTGTAGTATCGAGAATGATTCTACTACCCCTTTCTATTTTTCCAGTGCATTCTAATTATTTGAGGCCTTCTTCAGACTTTTATTACTTTTCCACCCATAATTAGCCTCATATATTTAGTCTACAAACTGTTATTTTCTTTCAATCTCTACCAACCTTTGCAATCCCATGCTGAGGTGATATCTTCTAAACTAATTAATCCTAAACCTACTTCATCTTTTGGATAACATATATCTTTATAGTTTTTCCAATGAAGTTCCTGCCTCCCTTCTTTTTTGCCCCATAAAAAGTTTATCATTTTCATCTCTAATCTCTTTATAAAGTTCTTAGGAGGGTGAACAACTGATAAAATATGTATCAGTGTACTTTGAAGTACATGAGAAATCAGAGTAATCCTACCCCTGAATCCCAATAAATCCTTCTTCCACCCTATAATTTTCCTTCTCAATTTGTATTGTAAAAAGCTTAAATATTCCTTTCGTAATCTACCCTCATATATAGGACAACCCAAGTACGTTAAAGCTCCTTTAATTTGCTTAAACCTGTAATATTTTTAACTTTTGCAGTCACTTTATCAGACATTTTAGATCTTAACAAAAATTGAAACTTATTTTATTCACTGTTTGCCCCGTCTCAGTCTAGAATCTTTCCAATAACTCCATTGAATTCATTAATGACTTTTATAGGCATTTGTGAAAATTATTAAATCATCCGCATAAGATAAATAGCCTATTCTCAGTGTTTTTTGGTTGCCAAAAAGGTATATTTTTACCATCCGACATACTGCTGTTTAAGCTGAGAATCAGTAAATCTTGATATATATCAAATAAAAAGGAGACAAAGGATTTCCTTGCCATAAGCCTCTTCTTGGCTTTAATTCCTCCCCTTTCTTTCCATTCATGATGATTCTTACACATGCGCTAGAAATACATATGTATATTAAATCTATGCATAACTCTGAAAAGCTTAGCTTCTTCATGACAAAGTAGAGTGTGTCCCACTCTACCCTGTCAAAAGCTTTAGACAAATCTAGCTTTATTAGTAGATTTTCACCTCTAGTTTTCGTAGCTATTTCCTTCATCATTTCAAATGCCAGTCTTATATTTTCTATCATTAATCTATTTTTGACGAAACATGTTTGTTCTTTAGAAATTAATCTCCGGCAAAATATAGCCTAGCCTACTTTGCAAGATTTTTTTCAGAATTTATAAACTGCATTACATAAGCTAATTGGTCCTAAAATCATCACATTTCTCAGGAGATACCTTTTTAGAGATAAGCACAATAAAAGAAGTTGCCCATGCTATTAGAATATCCACACCTGCAAATGGCTTGAAATTGCCATTAAAAAGTCATTTTTAATAATATGCCAGCATAACTGAAAAAAATGTTATTCCAGTCATCCGGGCCTGCCACACTATCTTTATCTAAACTAAACACAGCTTCTCTAAACCTTCCTCTCCCCAGGAAATCCTCTCCATTCTTTGATTATTTCATTTGTGATAATAGTTTAAATTCTTTCAATAATGAGTTTCCTTCATGTCTAGCTTGCCCACATAAATGACTTTTTAAAAAGTCATCAAAAAGGGTTGATATTTCTTTATCATTTTTCACCAATGTACCTTTCCTATTATTAATACCCTCAATCTTATTTCTCTATGTTTTAACGTTACTCATATTGTGAAAAAATTTTGTATTACAATCCCCGTCTTTCAGCCATTAAATTTTGCCGGCTATTTCTAGAAAATTTCCTCCATGTACAATTTGAGCCTCAATTGCCCTTTAGGCCTCACTGAGTTTAAGTCTTGACCTCCTCAGTCTGATTACTCTCAAATTCTAATTCCAACTTCTTCACTACTTCTTCTGCTTGATTAATCTTTGAAATTAGATTTCCAAAATTTCTCTATTCCATAATTGCAAATAGTTTTAAATCTACGTAACTTGAATGATAGTACCTACATTGGTTTTCCAGATGATAGTTCTTTCCATGACTCCTTCACTACCATTACAAATCCTTGTGTTTTGCCCACATATTTGAAATTTAAAGCTTCCTACATTCTAATGATTTTTATGAATAGAGAGTAGCAATGTACTGTGATCCGAGCATGTTCTATTTAAATGCCTTAGCCTTGTAATCCCTTGCTTAGAAACCCACTTAGCATTATACATAACCTTGTCTAGTCTGACTCAGATTACTCCTCTTTTATGCCAGTTGTTACCACCAAGTGAATAAAGATCCTGTAACATCCACTTCCATCAAGTTGGCTATGGATATTATATCATTAAATTGTGTCATGGCCACATTATCTTGGAGTTTTACCTCCTTTCTTTTCATGTGCATTCCTTATTATGTTAGAATCTTGTCCAATGTCCATGGAGTATCTTTGATAGCTATGTCCTCCATCTCCTTCCATAACTCTAATCTATTTTTCTTAGCAATTTTTGCATATACCATTGATATTATTCCTTCTGCTTCTTTATCAATTTTAAAATGAACTACCTACTCCATATCTTTTAAGATTATAATATCCAGTTTATTGCTCCACATGATCCAAAGCTTACTATTTAGATGAGCATATGTGTTATTAAAAACCTAAAATCTTACTTTATTTATCCAATTGGTCCTTATCTATCATAGGTTCCACAAAAATAACTAAGTTGATTTTATGTATTTTTATTAACTTTTTTAGCCTATTAATTGAGAGGTTATTGGCCACACCCCTTATATTCTAGCATAGGCACATATCCATAAAATCTAGATTTGGCTTGATCTCTCATAGTACATTTAGACTCATGTGTCTTATTTAAATGTTTCATTCTATTTCTTGACTATTTTGCCGCATAGGAGTTATTTGCATTAACTCTCTATATTTAGGTTGCTGCTTGAGTTGCATTGCCATTTTTATTAAGGATTCCAGAGCTTATCCCTAGTGAGCTTCTCTCAATCCTCCTCATAGAGCTCTCAATCATCCTTCACCTTTTTCGTATCCCCCATCTTTTCTACTTCATCCCTACCTAATGAGGGATAACTGAATATCTCTGAGTCTACTTCTGGAAAATCCCAATGATCCTCATCCATCCAGCTATATTCCTCCCCCTTCTTCCTCAAAACCCTCCTAGACTTTAATTTTTTATCCCTCTTTCTCTTCCCTATCACCTCCATCAGCCCTTCACCCTTATCAACTTTTGCCCATGTCCTCCCTACTCTCTAGCCCTTATTGCCATACTTTTTACTCTTTTAGGGCTACCTCCCCCTTCCTCTACTAGCCTTAGCCCTCGTATGTTACTGTCCATTCCTTCCTCCTTCCGGACCTCCATATCTAGACCTTCTGGAAGATCTAGAAGACCTTCTGCATTTTCCTTCTCCCTCCTTTCCTTTCCTTCAGTAATACCTAAAACTGCCTCTAATGAATTGTCTTCTCTCATTCCTACCCCCTCTTGCCTCCTAATCCATAACTTCTTTTTCCGTACCCATCCTCTACCTCCTGCCCCCCTCTCTGTGCCCTTCTCCTCTAGCCTAAGCATAAATTCTTCCATGTCATGCCCTAGCCTCTTACATACACTACAATAGGGTGGTAGGTTTTTGGGTATGACATGTTGCCAGAAACCTAGACTCTGATCTCCCTCCCCAATACCTATCCAGATTCGTGTAGGTGGATGTTTAGCAAGTTACCCTCAACACCTACTCGAGCCTTACTCAGCCTAGTCATGTTTACTATCGCCTCATCCCGCATCATAGGAAAACCTAAGCATGAAGCAATAAGTGAAGAGAATGCATATTAATACAGAAATATTGGAAGGTTTGGGAGAGAAAACCATAGCAAGGCTATCGGGGCCTCCTCAAGTGGACTGAAGTTTTTCATCCATTTCAATATTTGCATAGGGTAGCCATTAATATTCCATTGCCCCTGTAAGCAAATATGGTTATAATCCTCCTCCATCATGCACTGTAAAAATATGTGTTTAGCATCAAATTCGGAGAACTTAATCATTCCTTTGAGCTTAAGTGAATTAATGAAGGTTTGTATCTCATTTTCATGATGTCTGCCATGGGAGAACTTCCCTATCAACATGAACTTGAAGACAGATGCAAGCTTCTATAACTATTCAGATGGAAAATATATCACGGAACTTTCATCTTTGTTCCCAAAAATAGGAGATAGCATAGTTTCCTTTAAAATCGAGGCAAAAGACTTTTTAATTGATAAAAGGTCTCTTTGCTCATTTTTGAGCTTGCAACTAGCTTTGATTTAGCAAGAATGGAAATTTTTTTATTTAGAAATTGGGAACATTATTGAAAAGAAGAAGATGAAGTGAGTTTTCTCTTACTATAAGTTGAGATCATTTTCTCTCTCTAGAAAAGATTCTTTATCTTCTTTTCTTATTCTTCTTATTCTCTGTATTCTTCTTATTCTTCTTATACTTCTTATTCTTCTTATTCTTCTTATTCTTTTAATTCTTCTTATTCTTCTTATTTTTCTTATTCTTCTCATTCTTATTATTCTTTTAATCTTCTTATTCTTTTAATCTTCTTATTCTTTTAATTCTTCTTAATCTTCTTATACTTCTCATTCTTATTATTCTCCCAATCTTCTTATTCTTTTCATTCTTTTTATTCTTCTTATTCTTCTTTTCTTTTTATTCTTCTTTTCTTTTTATTCTTTTTAATCTTCTTTTCTTTTTATTCTTCTTATTCTTCTTATTTTTTGTATTCTTCTTAATCTAGTTATTCTTATTATTAATTAATTCTTCTTATTCATTTTATTTTTATTATTCTACGTATTCTTATTATTCTACTTATTCTTTTTATTATTATTATTCTTTTTATTATTATTTTTTTCTTATTCTTATATTCTATTTTCTTATTATTGTTCTTATTTTACTTATTATTCATATACTTCTTATTCTTCTTATCTTTTTATTCTTATTTTTTTATTCTTCTTATTCTTTTTATGATTATTATTCTTCTTATTCTATTTATACTTCTTATTCTTATAATTCTTCTTATTTTATTCTTCTTTCTTCTAATTCTACTTGTCCTTCATATTCTTCTTATACTTCTTTTATACTTATTCTTCTTATTCTTCTTATTTTTTTATTCGACTTATTCTTCATATTCTTCTTATTTATCCTTTTATTCTTATTCTTATTATTCTTCTTATATTTTTATTCTTCTTATTATTCTTATTTTTTTATATTTTTAATTTTTATTTTTGTTCCTATTTCTCTTATTCTTCTTATAATTATTTTCTTCTTATTATTCTTTTTTTCTTATTAATCTTTTTTTTCTAATTCTTCGTATTCTTTTTATTTATTATCATTCTTATCTTCTTAATCTTCTTATTGTTCTTATTTTTTTATTCTTCTTATTTTTTATTCTTCTTATTCTTCTAATACTCTTATTCTTATTATTCTTAATTTTCTTCTTATTGTTTTTATTCTTATTATTCTTCTTATTATTCTTCTTGTTATTCTTCTTATAATTTTTTATCTTTATTATACTTCTAAGTCTTCTAATTCTACTTATTCTTCTTATTCTTCATATTCTTATTATTTTTATTATCTTCTTTTTTTTCTTATTCTTCTTATTCTTGTTATTCTTCTTATTAATCTTATTTTCTTATTCTTCTTATTCATCTTATTCTTTCTATACTTCATATTCTTCATATTCTTCTTATTCTTCTTATTCTTCTTATTCTTCTTGTTCTTCTTGTTCTTCTTGTTCTTCTTATTCTTCTTATTCTTCTTATTCTTCTTGTTCTTCTTATTCTTTTTTTTCTACTTATTCTTATTTTTATTCTTGTTCTTCTCATTCTTCTTATTCTTCTTTTTCTACTTATTCTATAATATTTTTATTCTTTTATTTTTTTATTCTTTTTTATATTCTTATTCTTCTTATTATTCATACTCTTCTTATTCTTTTTCTTCATTTTTTTATCTTCTTAATCTTCTTCATTTTTTTATTTTTTTACTTTTCTACTTATTCTAGTTTTATTTTTAATATTCAACTTAATCTTTTTATTCTTCTTTTTCTATTTTTTATTCTAATTATTCTTATTCTACAAATTCTTTTATTCTTCTTAGTCTTATTATTCTTCTTATTCTAGTTATGCTTCTTATTCTTCTTATTCTTCTTGTTCTTATTATTCTACTTATTCTCTTAATTCTTATTGTTTTATTCTTTTTATTATACTTAATCTTTTTAATATAGCTATTCTTTTTATTCTTATTATTTTCTTTATACGTCTTATTCTTTTTATTCTTATTATTTTTTTATTCTACTTATTATTCATATACTTCTTATTCTTCATATTCTTTTCATTATTCTTATTCTTATTTTTTTTATTCTTTTTATTCATTTTATACTTATTATTCTTCTTATTCTTTTATTATCCTTATTTTTATCATATTTTTATTCTTATTTTTCTTCTTATTCTTTTATTCTTCTTATTCTTCTTATTCTTATTATTCTTCTTATTCTTCTTATTATTCTTATCCTTCTTATTCTTCTTATTCTTTATATTCTTCTTATTCTTATTATTCTTCTTATTATTCTTATCCTTTTTATTCTTCTTATTCTTTATATTCTTCTTATTCTTCTTATTATTCTATTCTCTTATTCTTCTTTTCTTTTTATTCTTTTATTCTTTTATTCTTCTTATTCTCTTATTCTTCTTTTCTTTTATTATTCTTATTCTTCTTATTCATCTTATTCTTTTATTCTTCTTATTCTAGTTATTATTCTTATCCTTCTTATTATTCTTATTCATTTTATTCTTATTCATTTATTCTTCTTATTCTACTTATTCTTTTTATTCTTATTATTTTTCTTTTTATTCTTTTTATACTTATTCTTCTTATTCTTATTTTTTTCTTATTCTTCTTATTTTTTTTTCTTCTTATTCTAATTTTTATTCTTATTATCCTTATTCTACTTATTTTTTTCTTCTTATTCTAATTTTATTCTTATTATCCTTATTCTACTTATTATTCATATACTTCATATTCTTTTTAATCTTCTTATTCTTCTTATTCTTCTTATTCTTCTTATACTTTTTATTCTTGTTATTTTCTTATACTTTCTTATTCCTCGTATTCCTGTTATTCTTCTTATTCTTCTTATTTTGCTTATTATTCTTATTCTTCTTAATCTTCTTATTCTTATTCTTCTTCAAATTTTATTATTCTTCTTGTTCTTCTTGTTCTTCTTGTTCTTCTTATTCTTCTATTCATCTTTTTATTCTTATTCTTATATTATTTTTATTCTTTTATTCTTTTTATTATTTTTATTCTTTTTTATATTCTTATTATTATTATTCTCTTATTCTTCTTTTTCCATTTCTTCATTTTTTATCTTCTTAATCTTATTCATTTTTTTATATTCTTACTTTTCTACTTATTCTTGTTTTATTTTAATATCTACTTAGTCTTTTATACTTCTATTCTATTTTTTTAATTATTCTCATCTTCTAATTGTTTTTATTATTTTTATTCTAGTTATTCTTCTTAATCTAGTTATTCTTCTTATTCTTTTATTCTTTCTTATTCTTATTATTTTTTATTCTTCTTATAATAATTAATCTTCTTAATCTAGCTATTCTTTTATTCTTCTTATTTTTTTTTATTCTTCTTATTCTTCTTATTCTTTTTATTCTACTTATTATTCATATACTTCTTATTCATCTTAATCTTTTCATTATTCTTATTCTTATTTTTTTATTCTTCTTTTCATTTTATACTTCTTATTATTCTAAGTTTTTTTATTATCCTTATTGTTTCTTATTTTTATTATTCTTATTTTTCTTCTTATTCTTTTTATTCTTCTTATTCTTCTTATTCTTCGTATTATTCTTATTCTTCTTATCGTTCTTATTTTTTTATCTTTCTTATCCTTCTTATTCTTATTTTCTTCTTTTTCTTCATATTCTCCATATTCTTCTTATTTTTCTTATTCTTCTTATTTTTCTTTTCTTTGTATTCTTCTTATTCTTTTTATTATCTTTTTCTTTTTTTCTTTTTTTTTCTTATTATTCTATTCATTCTTCTTATTCTAGTTATTTATACTATCCTTCTTATTCTTCTTATTCATTTTATTCTTTTTATTCTTTTTATTCTTTTTATTCTTTTTATTCTACTTATTCTTTTTATTTTATCATTTTTCTTTTTATTCTTTTTATACTTATTCTTCCTTTTCTAATTTTTTTCTTATTCTTCTTATTTTTTTTCTTCTTATTTTTTCTTATTCTAATTTTATTTTTATTCTTCTTAATCTTCGTATTCTACTTATTATTCATATACTTTTTATTCTTCTTAATCTTTTAATCTTCATTTTCTCATTATATTTTTTATTCTTTTTATTATTCTTATTATTCTTATTCTGTTTATTCTTCTTATTCTACTTTACTTCTTATTCAACTTTTCTATTTTTTCTTCATATTCTTCATATTCTTCTTATTCTTTCTTTCTTCTTATTCTTTTTATTCTTCTTATTATTTATATTCATCTTATTCTTCTTATTCTTTTTCTTCTTAATCTTCTTATTGTTCTTATTATTTCTATTTTTCTTATTATTCTTATTTTTCTTATTTATTATTATTATTATTATTATTATTATTGTTCTTATTTATCTTATTAGTCGTATTATTCTTTTTTTCTTATTATTCTTTATTTTAAATCTTCTTATTCTTTTTATTTTTATTATCGTTCTTATTTTTCTTAATCTTCTTATTGTTCGTATTTTTTTTATTCTTTTATTCTTCTTATTTTTTTTATTCTTCTTATTATCATCCTTTTGTTCATCTAATTCTTCTTATTCTTCATTTTCTTTGATTTATTTTTATACTACTTATTCTATTTATTTTCTTGTTCTTCTTATTGTCATTATTTTTATTCTTCTTATTTTTCTTATTCTCCTTATTCTTCTTATTTTTCTTTTTCTTTTATTCTTCTTATTCTTCTTATTCTTCTTATTCGTCTTATTCTTCTTATTCTTCTTATTCTTCTTAGTCTTCTTATTCTTCTTATTATTCTTATTCTTCTTATTCTTTTTTTCTTCTTTCTTCTTATTCTTCTTATTCTTCTATTCTTCTTATTTTTCCTTATGTTCTATTATTCTTTTTATTCTTATTATTCTTATTATTCTTTTTATTCTTATTATTCATATTATTCTATTATTCTTCTTATTCATCATATTCTTGATATCCTATCTTATCTTTCTGATCTTCTTATTCTTCTTTATAGTCCTTATTATTCTTTTTATTCTTCTTTTTCTTTTTTCTTCTTAAATCTTCTAATTCCTAGTATTCTACTTATATTACTTATTTCTCCTCTTATTCCTTCTTTTTCTTTTTTATTCTTCTTCATTTTTTCTTATTCGTCTTATCTTATTTTTCTTCTTTATTCTTTTTATTCTTTTTCCTTTCTCATTCTTTTTCTTCCTTATTTTTCTTATTTATTCGTATTTCTTTCGTTTGCTTCTATTATCCTTATTCTTCTTAATTTTCGTATTCTTGTTATTCCACTTATTCTTCTATTTATCATCATCATCTGCTTCTTCTTATTCATGTTCTTCTTATTCTACTTATCTTCATGTTCTTCTTATTCTTCTTATTCTTCCTATTCATCTTTTTCTTCATATTCTTCATGTTCTTCTTATTCTTCCTATTCTTCTTATTCTTCATATTCTTCTTATTCTCTTATTCTTCTTATTCTTCCTATTCTTTTTAATCTTTCTATTCTTCTTATTGTTCTTATTCTTCCTATTCTTCTTATCCTTCTTATTTTTCTTATTCTTCCTATTCTTCTTATTGTTCTTATTCTTCTTATTATTCTTCTTAATCTTCTTATTTTTCTTATTCTACTTTTTTTTTCTTATTCTTAATATTCTTCTTATTATATTTATTCTTCTTTATCATTTTATTCATCTTTTTTTTCTTTTTCTTCTTATTCTTCATACTCTTCTTTTTCTTTTGTTTCTTCTTCACTATAAGAAAATATTTGTTTAGCTTCTAAAATTTAGCTATGAAAATAATCCTTAGCTAATTAGTGTGGTGTTAGCTAAGGAATAGCAAGAGATGTTTGACCCCCCACCGCACCACAAATCTGCGACAGATTTGTGACCTATTAGACATAAACATTTTCGAATTAAAATTGTACCTATCTAGTATTATCATATAATTTCACTAAAAGGATGGTGGGCATTTTAGCAATGACTTTAGAGTTGGTTTTTTTCCTAGCTAATTAGTTCGAGAAAAAATCCCTCCCTAAATAATATTTTAAAATATTTTTATGATTTTACAATTAATTGTAAGTGATTATTCCCTAAAATGTTAATTTTCACAAGATATATACAATTAGCTATGGATTTTTCCTAGATATTTCTGTTGGGGATAATTTCTATCACTATTCTATACAAATTTATTTTTTTATATATTATTTGTTTTAATATTTATGTAATTTTTTTTTATTATTGGTTTGCCATGGTCTATGGATGAGTAATCCTTTAAAGACACATTCTCCTCATATAATTATAATAATAGGATATTATAAATAAATAATTTAAATTATATATAAATAGGAATAAAAATTTATATTAATAAAGACTAAAATAAATATATTTATGATTATAAAATTTTTAAAAAATTATACAAAGTATTTTTTAAAAATATTTAATTATGCTATTTAAATATTTATTTTAAAAAACATTAAAAAACTAATAATATAATTATAATTATTTTTTAACATATTTTAACCTATATAAAAATTACTACTAATAAAAAACTAAAATAATTAATTATATGATTTAATAAAAATAATTTATAAAAATATTTGAATTAATGAATAAACATGTAAATATTCATCTTTTTTTTATTAAAAAAAATATTTTTATGATTTTAAGAATCTTTTACAAAATTAATTACTAAAATATTTGAAATTTTTGAATTATAAAAAAAATTCAAATTTTTAATAAAATTTAAAAGAATAATAAATTGATTTTTAAAGATTAATACATAGATGTTTTAATTACATTAAAAAAATTTGATGATTTAAAAAATAAATATCTAAGTGTGGTTATTAAAAGAACACTTCAAATATTTTTTTTAGGTTTTCAAAAAAGTTATTTAAAATATTCCTAATTAAAATTTTTTATCCTAAAAACATTTAAAATTGTTTTTAGCCCTATAAAGACTTTTTAAAAGTACTACCAAATTGACCCTAGGTTGATTAGAATTCAAGTTTTATTTTTCCTCACTACTGAACTTTATAAGAATTAGAAATTTGAGTAAAATATTTACTATAACTATTAATATTATGTTTTTTTAAAATAATAAATATAGCTTTTTTTAATGATTTTCTCACTTTACGTAATGTTTGGAATTTTATAAATTATAAATTCTATCAAATAATATGAAATTTCATGTCTCTATAATTATTTCATATTATATTCATAAAAAATAAATTGAATACTTAAATATCTATAACCAGAATATATATATATACTTTATTATAATATATATATTTTTATTTATGAAAAATATTATAAATTTATCCATAAATTAAAAATAATATGAAATGTTATAAATATTTTATTGTTATACAATTATATAAATTATTTATACTTATATTAAATAATTTATTTTATTATAAATGAAATAAAATGAAAATTTATTACCAATTATTAGTTTTCATAGTTATTAGTAATATAATTTATTTCATCATCATTTTTATAACCATTAATAAATTTTTTTTTCTGAAATTCATTTCATTAATTTATAATTAATTTTACAAAAAATAACCATTAAAATTTCCTAAATTATTAATCATAAATTTATTTATATATGAAATGATATCATTTATAGTTAAATAAAAATCTATTTCATTTTTTTATTTATATTATTTAATTTTTATAATTTTAGTTTACTTGTATATTTGTGTTTCTTTTTTTTCTATATATTTATATCCGTTTTTTTATTTATAGTTTCCGTGAAAAAAAAATGCTAAGGCATTCAAGCACTTAAAGCATTTTTATTATACTTGCAAAGAGGAAGAGAGGAGAAGCAAAATGGGACTACGAGAGCAACCTAAAAATTCTACCCCTTCTTATTACCAGTTAAGATTATCATTGTTCTTCTCCTTCAGAATACTAAATACATTTCTTTTTCTCTCTTAAATTGATTACCACAAGTAAAGTTTGGCTTATAAAAATTAATCAGGTTTAATTTTTTTTTCATTTTTCACCATTTTTTCTTCTTCTTTCTTCTATTTTCACATTACTTATATGATTTTGACTCTCCACCATTAATGAAACAACATTTGGTTAGTGTAAGCAATGTTCTTTTACTGATTAATATTTTAGGTCTTTATTGATTTCAAATACTAAATGTATGCTTATTATTTTCTGCTTCTGTAACTTAAGAAAAAAAATTATGCTTAATGTTTTCTGCTTTTGTAACTTAAGAAAGAAGAAACACAATGTTTATAGGTTCGGATTTGATTGTTTCCAAGAATATTATAAATAAATAACATTAAATATAAATTTTATACATTTATATAATCATACGACATTATATATAAATGTCTATACATTAATATATATAAATGTATTATGTTATATATAAACATTGATATGTTTATATAAACATATAATGTTATATATAAATATTTATACATATGAATAGATGTTTATTAATATTTATACAACATTTACATAAAACTATCCATTTATATAATATTTTATATAACATTTTTATATAACATATAAAATGTTTAAACATATTTGTAAACATTTATATAACTTATAAATTTTTATATAAATATATAATATTTATAATGTTTATATAAATGTGATATATATACACTATAATATTCATAAAAGTGTTACATATATATATTTATATATATGTAACATTTATAAAAATATTGTAAACACACCATTATATCTAAACACTTGTATATTTATATAATCATATTCCTTTATATATAAAAGTTTATACTCAAATATAAATTTGCAACTAAGATAATAGTGATGTGCAATGTGATGCTTGTATGCATACACAAGAGATTATCTCTATGATGTTTATATCATAAGAAGAAATGATATATCATAGAGGGCTATTTTAAAGTAAATATACACGTTGATAAATCATTTATGATAGTTATTGATAATTCATTTGTTATCTCTATTATGCATACATAAAAGTGAGATGCAATATGAATATATGATAAATTTTTTAACACTAATTAATTGAAGTATCGCATATTGAAGAAAGTTCATGAGTTGCGTGTTTACATGTATTCATGATTTTATATTCCAATAAAAATATTTTTTTTTTCATAACTAAATTTATTGATCCACCATCAAAGTGATTGTTGTAGAGTTTTTTTCATAGTATTAATGATCAAGGATATAGTTGCAAGGTGCAATTTTAAAATAAGCATCATGTAATATGGATACACATAAAGATCATTCATGGACTAACAACACTTACACTCATTGTGATTAATTTTTTAAAAATAAGATTAGATACCTTAGTCATAACATGCACTTGGAATGGATGGGATTTGTACATAGTCTAAGTGTTTTATTATCTCATATTTGGAAAGAAAACTACATGTGATTGGATATGAGACACATAAAAATTTTATTGTGAATATATTTACACTTGACATGTGTATTTATGTCATATAAACTATTTAGAGAATTAAAATTTATATTGTTGATCAAATTGATATTGGAAAATTGTTTTGATGATGTGCATAATTTTTTATAATATGGGGGTATATTTGTTCATGCTTTTTTTATTCATGTAATAGTGCTACTCGTAGCTTGAGATTCTTAAATTATATTTTATATATTGTTTATTTATGTATGACTCTTTCTAGAAGTCTGAAGTGCTATAATTTTATTTTACTTCTTATATATACTTATTAATGTATTCATTATAATATAAAAAACGTTTAATCACAAAATAATAATAATAAATATCTTTTTATAATAGGCTAATAAATTTAGGGAACTCTTATTTTGGATGCTTTTATAAATAATGGTATAATAACAACAACAAAATTTAAAAAGGCACAATTATAAATTGTAATATTATCATGAAGTTAGTGCATACAAATATAGAATACAAAGTTTAGAGGAAAAATAGTTGAGATCTATTTATGACATTCATACTGATGTTATAGATTCTCTATTATTTGAATATATGTTGTAGTTGATTTTATCTTGAATCTCTTTTTTGAGGAAGAAAATAACTTTTATGTATTTCATCTACTTATAAAACACTAGATTTGAGGTTATATCTCACTACCTAATTGTATTATAAAATAGTCATGACAATAGAAAGTGGATACTCAATCTCTTTGAATAGGTGCCTTATTCAAAATATCTCACAAGTAATCATTATAATTATCTTGAATTTTATATTTGTAGTAGATTTAAAATAATTATTTTTATTTTATTTATTTAGGAAACAAGATTGTCTTTCAAAAAATATAAAACCATGTCGTAAATTTTTTTCTTGGTGCAAATTAATATTCAACTAAAATTTCTAGTTGACTGCAAGTGTTTGTGATTCCTAAAAAGACTTCAAGTCTTGAATATTTTTTTCACATACCTCAATATTTGAAGATCTACATCTAAGTGAGTTTTCTAAGAAAAATTTAAGAAATAATTAATTATATTGATTATATATGTAGTAGAGTTAATTGGATGAATATTATCAAAAATAAATTAGTACATAGATCAATATGAGTATCGAATACATATATCCACTATCACAATATAATATTTTTCCTAGAGTAAGTCATCTCTATTTTAAGCTAATATTTGAGTCTAATAAGCTCATTCATCTTGAATTGTGATTGAAAATATTTATTGAGTTGAGTGATCTTTAATTTGTCATCCCCCATAAATAGGTATCATCCATGTAGACATTGAGATAAATTATCCTTTTATTATGGTATGAAAAAAAAATAAATTTATCACATACTTGTGTAAATTAAACAAGATGATTGTCAAAAAATTTTATAAACTTGGCTATCAATTACTTATTTTGGTTATATAGTATTTTTTGCAATTTGTAAACTATCTTATTATACTACTTTAACTTTAAGTGATTGCTTTACTTACATCTCATCCTCATAATTACTATGAAAAATATATTCTTTATGATTAGCTAATATATTATTTAAATGTGAGATATTATTAGTGTAATAAAAAATTGTAAAAAAAATATTTATTTAGCTATGAAAAAAAATGTCCTAATAGTCTATACCAAACATCATGGTGTAATCCCTAGCTAAAAATCTTATATTAAGTTGATCTATCATTTTTCTTGAACATATTTTTCATAGTGAACATATACATACAATTAACAACAAATTTTTTCATATGTTGTGATATTAGTTTTTAATTTTCATTAGAGTGGATAATATCTTTTCTAATATACCCTAACATCTTTTTAAGGGAGGTAATATTTCATAAACTTGTATATCTTAATTTCATTAAGAGAATTCATATAAGAAATAAAAAAAAAAGAGAATATATGATAACATATGTGAGTTTGTATGTTGAGTACTACTTATATGTTCTGTCCAGATAGTAATTGGAAGTATATATCATAATATATATAGACTTACTAGTCCATTATTTTAAAAGGTGAAACGTGCATTAAGGTGCAAAGTTCTCTTGGTGCATGGGGTGCATATAAGGCACATGCTTTTATGAAGTAAGGCCCATTGTAGAAGTATACGTCACAATATATATAAACAAATGCATATATGTCTCACATTCTAGGATATACACTAAAGAAAATGTTCATTTAGCTAGGGAATTTTAGCTAGGGATCAATCCCTAACTAATTGCGAGGGATTAGCTAGGGAATAGCAAGGGATTTATGATTTTTCATTGAAATATAAATTTACAACGGATTAGCAACGGAAAATTTTCATGAATTCTGCTCAAGAAAAGCATGGAATTTAGCAACGAATTAGCGATAAAATATTTTCATAAATTCCACTCAAGAAAAGTAGAGAATTTAGTGATGGAATTAGCGACGGAAAATTTTCATAAATTCCGCTCAAGAAAACGGGGGATTTAGCGATGGAATTTCTATAGCTAATAAAATTCAGAATTTAGCGACGGAATTAGTAATGGATTTCCCTAGCTAATAAAATTTGAAATTTAGTAACATATTTAGCTATAGAATTTCTCTAGCTAAGAAAATCAGTAATTTAGTAAATGATTTAGCGATTGATTTTTCCTAGCTAATAAAATCCTGAATATAGCTATGGATTTAGAGATGAAATTTCTCAAACTAATAAATCCGGAATTTAGCTACAGATTTAGCGATGGAATTTTGCTAGCTATTTGTATCAAGAACATAGCGACAGATTTTAGCGATGGAATTCCCTAGCTAATTACATCCGGAACATAGCGATGGATTATAGCGATAAAATTTCCCTAGCTAATTACATTTCAAAATATTGCGATGGATTTAGTGATGGAATTTTTCTAGCTAATTACATACTAAAAATAGTGACCAATTATAGTGACAGAGCTTCCTTAGCCAATTACTTCCTAAATATTGCGATAGATTTTTGTGATGAATCTTCCCTAACTAATTAAATCCATAATATATTGATGGATTTAGCAATAGAACTTTCCTTGTTAATTAAATTCAGAATATAGAAATGGATTTAGTGACTTAACTTCACTAGCTAATTAAATCCCAAACATAGCAACGAAATTTCCATAACCAATATTTAATTATTTAATTTTTTTAATTTATATAAGTTTTAATATTTTATTTAATTTTGTTTAATATATGTATGTTAATGGTCTATAGATGAGCAATCCTTGAAAGATACATTCTCCTCGTAAAATCATAAAAAATGATATTATAAATAAATAATTTAAAAAATATAAAAATACTAAATAAAATTATATTAATAAGGACTAAAATAACTATTTACATGATGTATTAATTTTTAAAAATTATACAAAAAACTTTTCTAAAATTTTTAATTAAGAAACTAAATAATTTGTATTAAAGTAACATTAAATAATAAATTCAATAAGTAGAATAATTTTTTTCGATATTTTAAAAATTAAATTAACATACATTAAATTTCTACTAATATAAATGTAAATTAATCCATTATATGATAAAATAGAAAATATTTTCAAAAGTATCTTAATTGATGAATAAACTAGTAAATTTTAATATTATTATAAGTATAAAAAAATTTATGATTATAGAAAACTTTTAACAAAATAAATAATACAAATTTTTAAATCTTGAAATATAATAAAAATATACATTTTTCAATAAATTTAAAAGAAAATAAATTAATATTTATAAATAAATACATAGACATTTGCTCCTACTCAAATTTATACGAATTAAACAATCCAGCAATTTTTTTAAAATTAGCTTTTAACATTAAGTTTTTATTAAAATAATAAATATAACTTTTTTTAATTATCTTCTCACTTTAAGTAATTTTTTGAATTTTAAAAATTATTAATGACATCAAATAATATGAAATTTTATGCCTTTAAAATTTTTCATATTATCTTTGTAAAATTTTAATATGAATTCTTAAAAATTTATAACCATAAAATATATATTTTTATATATTTTTTAACATTAAGAGTATTTTTGACTCTCAGGCGAGTGTCTAGAAGATAAAGCATCTTTTTATTTATGTCTTATTATATGAAGTTTGTTAAATTTGTACCTATTTGATATTTTTTTATAAGGCTAAACATATTTTTTTAATTGTTTATATATTTATTGTTTAATTAATATCATAATAAAAAAATTGTAAGGTATTTGTTTTTCATGTGTACATTGCTACACGCACATTAATTTTGTTGAAAAAATTTTGATAGTAAATAAAATTAATGAGTATTTTTGTATATATATATATATTGTTTATTTAATGTTTTATTAATTACAAATATAAATATTTTATAAATATATACATTCTGTCTCTTGACGCCGACGCATCTCTAACACGTGAACCAAAGTCCTATGCATTCCGCCATCTATCTTTTGATGCCGATGCAACAAAATTTAAATGAGGTTTGGATTTTAATTTGTTATTGATTTGAGGCATGTTTAATATATTTATTCTTCATCGATTATCTTGGATTGCTTAATCGAATATTAAGCATTTTGATTCTTTTTTTTCTGAAAATCTTCTTTAATCACCATGGTATGCTTGGATTGTGTATATAAACTTATTCATATACATACTTCATGCATCTGTGCTATAATGCATGGTCATTGTGCAAATTTTGATGGTGACAGTATACAAAAACAATATATAAATGGTATATACATAGGTATGCCGACTTGATTTCTACAAAAATAGTATACATCATTTTGCATGTGTATTTTATACATAACTAGTATACATACTTACATATGCCGACTTGATATCTACATAACTAGTATACATACTTAGGTATGCTGACTTGATATCAACATAACTAGCATACATTTATACATCAATATAAATAGTATACATACTTAGGTATGCCGACATAACTATATATAAATAGTATACAAAAATAGTATACATAAACATACGTGTATTTTAAATATTCATATTTAAACATAACTATACATCAATATGCATGTGTGATATAATTCAAATTTCTTATATAAGTGTATTTTACTATATATATAACTAAAAAAATAGAATACTTAAACATAATTATATATAAATTTAACAATGTATATTTAATACACACACACACACACACACACACACACACATATATATATATATATAACTATATATAAATGTATTTAACATGTATATAAACATATTATTATATATAAATGTATTTATCTACATTAATATACATAACTATATATATACAGTATACATAAACAATATAAGGTTTGCAAACTTGATATCAACATCAATATACATAACTATATATAAATAGTATACAATAAACATAAGTATATTTTATAGAAGTGTATTTAAAAATAACTATATATCGATATGCATGTGTTATATAATTCGAATTTCTTATATATGTGTATTTTACTATATCTATATAACTATAAAAATAGTATACATAAACGGTACTATATATAAATATAACAATGTATATTTAATATACATACATATCGACATATAGATATATAACTATATATAAATGTAATTAACTAATGTATATCAACAATTCTATATATAAATGTATTTATTTATATTAATATACATACAATACATAAATAGTATAAGATATGTCGACTTGATATCTACATCAATATACATAACTATATACATAAACAGCATACATAAACATAAGTGTATTTTATATAAGTGTATCTAAACATAACTATACATCAATATGCATGTGTGATATAATTCAAATTTCTTATATAAGTGTGTTTTACTATATCTATAACTATAAAAATAGTATACATAAACATAACTATATATAAATATAATAACATATATTTAAGATACATATATATATATATATATATATATATATATATATATATATATATATATATATATATATATAACTATATATAAATGTATTTATCTACATCAATGCCTATACATAGTCATATGTCTAAATATATATAATTACATGAAAATATATATATAACTACATTTACAACATGTATAACTACATGCTTCCGAAACTTAATATCCATTCATATCATCCATCTCATTCATACATGTTTTTTTGGATATTGTATAAATCTTTGTCATTTGTCCATATATTTTAGGAACTTAAATTTAATTCTTTCAATCTTAAATATTTTTTTATTATATTTTTATATGTTTGTATAAATCTTTATGATTTAATATGTTTAGGGTGTGTATGTTTGTTTCACTTAATACCATTTAACTAAAATTGATTTCTAATAAAATGTTCATTTGTTAAAATTCATTTTGTAATTTTCAAACCAAATAACAATATGTTTGTGTAATAAATATTATAAAAGATTTCTAAAATATAAATGTGATGTAGTTTCAATTTACAAAGAAAAAACTTTAAAAATAAAATTTATTTACAAAATATATTTTACACCTCATAATATTCAAAATGTTATATTTATTATAAATAAACAATGTTTGAAATGTATCTATTAATTACAAAAAAATATTGTAATGTATTGAATTTTAAAAAAAATTAAAAAAATTATTTAAAACAAATTCATATATTTATATGGTCATTTATATATTTTGAATAAAATAAAATAATAATTACTTGTAGAAAAATTTACTCTTCTATTTATATGGTAATATATTTCGTTTGAACATAATTAAAGAAATAATTGATTTTTTATGAAACATCAAAGGCATGTATTTATATCAACTACATTATATTTGTTTGAATTTTGAAGTTTCTAAAAATTTATTTATAACAATAAATAATAGGTAGAAATTCATCATAGACATTAATATTTTAATAAAAAAAGTATATAGACAAACAAAAACAATATTATCTATTTATGAACTATATTTTCATTTTTAACAAAATTGTAAAACCAAAATAATTTACAAATATGTCAATTTCATATATTTATATGAGTATAATGATAGTTATTTTAATAAAAATATTAAAATAATAACAATTTGAATATAATAGAAGCTCATATATTTAATTCATAATTTCATTTTACGCATTAATATGCTTCACACACACAAACACACAAGCATACACATACACACACACACACACACACACACACAAATATTTGTTTTAAATATAAAAAAATTATAATATTTTATAAATTTTGTACAATATTTAATATTTATTTTTAATAAAATTTACAAAATCAAAAAATTTTAAATACATTCACACACACACACACACATATATATATATATATAATAGTTTCATGTGTAACTTTAAAAATACATTAAGTATATAGGTATATATGTATGTTTGTGTGGGTGCACAGTAGTATATGGATGCATACAAGTATATACACACTACTTTGAAAATGTAGATACATGTGTGAATATATACATAAGTACAAAAATGTGTATGTTGATATATAATGTATAGTAATGTATATGGATGTATAAATGTGTGTGTGTGTAGGGTAGTGTATATGCACATATATATATTTATGCATATATATGTAAATATCAACATTAATTTTGAGAAGAAAAATAATTAAGCGCGTAAATATTAACATGTTCCACAAATTAGTGAGAGTAAGAGCAAAAAGTGACATTATTACAAGATACAACTAATCTCCCATCTATAACACTTTGTCTCAAAATTTGAATAGAGTAATACTTGCAATGATAAAGGTTAATTCAATACTAAATACCTTGGTGTTATATTTTCATTCAATACTATAATTTGTTTAAATAAAAAAATCTATCTAATATCTTCTTCAACAACTTTTCTATCTTTTTTTCTAATCTTGATAAGCTATTTTCAATTTTGATTATATTTACATTTCTTATCTAACATCTCTAGTTCAAACTATTGTAATAGTAAAATCCATCAGATCTATCTAGGGCAGACATCTTACTTTTTTATGAGATATTTGATTATAAAATATTTAGTAAATACTATGACTTTGGTCCCCACTAAATAAGATATTAATTTCGCAAAAGAAATGATTGTTGATACAAGTTCTTTCTCTATAGTGGTGTAATTCAATTGGACATTTTAGAATGTGTTGTTATCATATTATATGATAACTATTTATTAATATTTGTTTAACTATATAAAAATCTTCATAATTATATTTAACTAAGTTTGTAACTATATAAACTATTTTTTAACTATATCAATACCTATATATAACTATTTTTTAAACTATATAATATTTTATAACAATATTAGTAATTCTATATAACTAAAGCAATGCTCTCCCCACTCTCATCTTAATGTTGCTCTCAGAAGATGTTGTTATACATTATAAAGCAATTACTTTACTTAAAATAAAGACCTCAATTAATTTTTTAGTTATCATTATTCTAAAATTTTGATCTTGACCTTTGTTTTCTTATTTGGACCAATTATTTTTGTTGTTGCAGGTAGGTGTGATTGGAAATTTGGTTTATTCATCTCCAAACATTAAAAAAGAAGTTCTATTTGCTTGTACATTGCAGGCTATTATCGGGTTGCTTATGTCCTTCAAATTATAGCATTTTGTGGAGGATTGAATCTCTATTCATTATGTATCTGATCAAATTGTATCTTTATATCATTATCTAAAGTTACTATTTGAATTTACTTTGATTTACTATAATTTTGATATTTAAATTTTTTTAATAATTTTCTAAAGGCTTTTCTGATAATAGGTCATGTTGCCCTAAGAACCAGAGGGAAAGTACTTTATTACTGGGATAGCTTGTGGAAACTGATTTGGATTGCAAGGTAAGCATATGCTGATTTTTCATTCACTTTGATTATTTTCAGGTTTGAGATAAATCATAATATGAGAATTTTTGAGATTACTTTTTTTTGAATTCGTGTTTTGCACTTAAGTTATGAGGAAGAAGATGATCATAGTAAAAAGGGTGCATGATGGACAGGCAAAGCTCCATTCTCTTTCTTCCATTTTGCTCCAATTATTTGCTCAGTTGATTCTCATTTGATTTTGCTACTTCCTTCTATATTTCACCTTACATTGGGTGTCTATTATTTTTAGGTGTTTAAAAAAACAAGTTGATATTTAGTTTGTGTATCATTATTTATATCTATTCAATTGATGGCATCATCTAGTTTTGCTAGGTTTGAGTTGTTGGTTATGGTGAAGAAATATTCATCTTCGTTAGAGAAACATAGGACACACAAGTGTGGCATCTTGGAATAATAAAATGAGTTAGCTAATGGGGTTGGTGTCGGATGCTTGGAGGCTCCAGTGAGTGTCTTGATCCTTAATACTGAAGGGAAAAACATGGTGTTGGACTCGTACGTGTGAACCCGTCTCCGGAAAAAACTACAAGATTTGATTTCTCATTGAATATTAGTTCTCATTTTTGTATTTGTTTCTAATTACTACTTCTGGCTACACTATATTATTTAATTACTTTGTTGGTTTGTTATTTATTGATTAGTTTTTTCTCTTATTTATTTTTTCATAATTACACTTCATAATCTACTCACAAAAAATTTTAGACTCTATCTACATTTCTAGAGGAAGCAACAATCAAGGACTAGAACATGCTCAATGATAAGTAATATTTTGTAGACGCAGCCACTGAAAAGAATAAAAATGTATCAGTAAAGTGCTTGAAATTGAGAAAGTTGTTATAGGTTCTTTAGCTATTGGATTTGGTCAACCAATGCATCTAGAATTTTAGTAATATTTTCCTTCATGCGTGTTTGCTTTTGTTTTGTGTTTAAACTGTGCCTTACATTAGTCTATAATATTGTGGCTTTGATTTGTAATTTCAGTGTTGATAATTATGTTGTTGAAGAAGTTCAAAATAATTTTTCTGAGCAATGCCAAATGCAAAACAACAATAGATGTCTTATATAGAGTCATAGTTAGTTGCCTTGATGAGACAAATAGCAAAGAGAGTCCCAGAAAGGAACCCAAGTAGGAGAACCTAGCACAAAAGCATCAGCTAATGATGAGGATGATGATTTTGTTTTTATTGATTATATAACTATGTTATTTTTTTGTTTTAATCATGTAACATTTGTATAAGAATAATTTCTGAACCGCTTTTACATTTTGTTAATTATAAAAAATTCTTTATAGTATAATTTTTTATTCAAATTAATATACAAATTTAAAAATATGTAATCTAATTTTTGTAAAAAAAATTATGAAAATAGCTTTGGAAAGAAAATAGTTAGAAAATTTTTACTAACAAATTTAGCTAGGGAATTATCTGTATATATTCAGTCAAAAAAATTTAATTAATATTCATAATTATGATCAAAATTGGAAAGGGGAAAAAATAATTAACTAAGGAATTTTTAGAGTTAAAAGATTTGCTAGGAAATTATATTTTATCGTTAATATTTTGAGACGAGAACATTAGTTTGGAATAATTTTCATCATTATATTGTTGTTATAATATTTTAGTGACGGAAAAAAGTCTTATAGCTAGGATATTTCTCTAGCTATTTGGGCTTTTTATTGGAAAGTAATTTTTTTTATTCATCTTATTATTTTAATTCTTTTTATTCTTCTTATGTTTTTATTGTGGTTATTCTTCTTATTTTTCTTATTCTTCATATTCTTTATATTCATCATATTCTTATTATTCTTCTTATTCTTATTATTCTAATTATTCTACTTATTTTCTTATTCTTCTTATTGTTCATATTCTTCTTATTTTTTTTATTTTTTTTATTCTTCTTATTATTCATATTCTTCTTATTATTTTTATTCTCTTTATTCTTCTTATTCTTCTTATTCATCTTATTTTTCTTATTCTTAGAATTCTTTTCTTCTTATTCTTCTAATTCTTTTATTATTCTTATTATTCTTATTCTGTTTTTTCTTCTTATTCTTCTTATTCTTCTTTCTTTATTTACTTATTATTTTTTTATTATAATTATTCTTTTTAATCTTCTTATTCTTATTATTTTTCTAATTCTTATTTTATTTCTATTATTCTTCTTATTCTTTTTAATCTTTTTATTCTTTTTATTCTTTTTTATTAATTTTTTTATTCTTATTCTATAATTCTTCATATTTTTATTATTTCAGTTATTCTTCGTATTCTTCTTATTGTTCTTATTATTCTAATTATTTGTATTCTACTAATTCTTCTTATTCATTATATTATTGTTATTATTGTTATTCTTTTTTTTCGGCTTATAATTCATATTATTATTATTATTTTTAATCTTTTTATTCTTATTATTTTTTTTATTCTTCTTATTTTTCTTATTGTTCTTATTCTTTTTATTTTTCTAATTCTTCTAATTCTTTTAATTTTTAATTCTTTTTATTCTTCCTTTTGTTTTATTATTATTTTTATTATTCATCATATTATTATTATTTTTGATATTATTATTATTCTTCTTATTCTACTTATAAAACATATTCTTCTTAATCTTTTTATTCTTCTTATTATTAATTTTCTTCTTATTCTTCTTTTGTGTATATTCTTCTTATTTTTCTTATTCTTTTTATTTTTTTATTCTTTTAATTCTTCTTAACTTCTTATTCTTCTTATTTTTTTCTTATTAAACTTATTCTTCATATTATTCTAATTTTTTCAAGTTGATTATATTCTTCTTATTATTCTAATTCTTCTTATTTTTTTGTACAATTCTTTTCTTTTGTTTCTTTTTATTCTTCTTTTTATTCTTATTCTATTTATTCTTTTTATTCTTCTTATTCTAACTATTCATTTTATTATTTTTATTCTTTATATTCTTATTATTATTATTATTATTATTTATTTTATTTTTTTTATTATTCTACTCATTTTTTATTCTTCTTATTCTTCTTTTATTTTTATTCTACTCATTTTACTTATTCCTTTATTCTTGTTATTTTTATTTTTATTTTTATTCTTATTCTTCTTATTATTTCTATACTTCTTATACTTAATATTCTTATTATTCTTATTTATTTTATTCTTTATATTCTTCATATTTTTAGTATTCTTTTTATTCTTCATTTTTTTAATTCTACTTATTCTTCATGTTGTTCTTATTCATTTTATTCTTCTTATTCTTCATATTTTCTTATTATTCTTATTCCACTTATTTACTTATTCTTTTTATTCTTCTTATTATTTTATTATTTATATTTTTCTTTTTATTCTTATTCTTCATATTCTTGTTTTAATTCTTATTCATTTTCTTATTCTTATTCTTCTTATTCTTCTTATTCTTCTTATTCTTCTTATTCTTCTTATTCTTCTTATTCTTCTTATTCTTCTTATTCTTCTTATTCTTCTTATTCTTCTTATTCTTCTTATTCTTATTATTCTACTAATTCTACTTATTCTTCTTATACTTCATATTCTTCTTAATCATCTTATAATTCTTATTTTCTTATCTTCTTATTCTAGAATTCTTCTTAATCTTTTTATACTTCTAATTTTTATTTTTTATCTAATTATTTTTTTTCTTTTATTTTTCTTATTCTTATTATTCTTCATTTCTTCCAATTCTTTCGATTCTTCCTATTCTTTTAATTTTTCATATATTTCTAATTCTTGTAATTCTAGTTATTATTCTTATTATTCTTATTATTCTTATTCTTCTTATTTTTCTTATTTTTCTTATTCTTCTTATTCTTTTTATTCTTATTATTCTACTTGATCTACTTATTTTTTATTTTCTTAATATTCATCTTATTCTTATTATTCTACTTGATCTATTTAATCTTGTTTTCTTATTATTCTTCTTAATCTTTTTTTTCTTGTTATTATTCTTATTCTTCATTATATTTTTATTCTTTTATACTTCTCATGTTTTTTTATTCTTCATATTCTTCTTATCCTTCTTATTCTTCTTATTCTTATTTTTGTTCTTATTCTTCTTATTCTTATTTTTGTTCTTATTTTTATTATTCTTTTTAATCTTCATGCTATTCTAATTTTTCTTATTTTTGTCATTCTACTTTTTTTTCTTATTCTTTTTATTCTTCTTATTTTTCTTATTCTTCTTATTCTAAATATTATTCATATTGTTGTGATTCTTTTGATTTTACTTATTTTTTATATTTTTTTTTCTCCTTATTTTTTTTATTCTTCTTATTCCTATTATTAATCTTATTGTTCATATTCATCTTATTCTTCTTA